>SJYC01034890.1:0-23274 GCA_006408675.1 Madoqua kirkii
GGGAAATCCTTAAAAAGATAAGCATTATATTTAAACATTTTAATGTTCAAGGCCAGATTTTAATTCATGATGATCCACAAATGGAAGGAATTATGATTTAAATGAACAGTGCCAAAAGTAACTATAAATAGAATCTGGTACCAAAAGATGATAAAAGTATATGAGTTACAGTATTTTGAAGTCTAGCTATATACACAGGAGATGCATATATATTTACATATGTGTGTGTATATATATGTATATATACATACATGTATATATACATACACACACATACAGTCTTTATATGTTCCCTTTCATGTTTCCTTCTTGAGGTGTACATTATCTCCACAATCAAGTATATGAGCATAGTTACAATCACTTGTAATTTTTCTGTGCTCGTTAAACTATGAAGACCTTTCTTGAGAAATTTTTGAGATAAATCGCTATTAACTGCATTTACAGTTGTTTGTCTTAATTGTATATTAATCTATATGTTCTCTTGTGCTCATGATTAGAAATCCAGAGCCAAAACTGCTTGTAGAACATCCATAAGATGCATGGCATGGAACAGCTTCAGAGCCAAAGGGTGTTTAGGATAATGTCTTGTACCTGGTCACTTTCATAAAACTGCTCTGAATTTAAAGAGGTAAACCCCATTCTGTGCATGCATGTGTGCTCACATACTTCAGTCCTGTCTGATTCTTGGTGACCTTACGTACTGTAGCCTGCCAGACTCCTCTGTCCATGGGGATTCTCCAGGCAAGAATACTAGAGTGGGTTGCCATGTCCTCTTCCAGGGGATCTTCCCAACCCAGGGATTGAACCTGCATCTCCTGCATTGCAGGTGGATTCTTTACCCTCTGGGCCACCTGGGAAACCCAAACCCCACTCCAAAAAAACCCTAATTCTAATAGAGCACCAAAAGATCCAAACTAAGAGGGAATCACTTCTAAAAGGTATGACCCAAGGAATCACCGTGAAAGGGGAAGCCACTGTTGTGAGTTTTAAATATGGACAACGTCTCTTCAGGAAAGGGGAGGAAAAGTGTTCCAGACAGGAGGGCAGAAAATGGGCAGAGGCGGGGCACCGAAAGGCACGTATGTAGGTGTTTGGAGAAGGGCCCAAAATCTGACCTATCTGAAGCAGAGGGACATTTGTTGTTGAGTAGTGGGAGCTGAGACTGGAAAGTTAAGTACGTGCCAGATGATGGAAGGTTTTCAAAATACCCAGCCTAGGTGTTTGGCAGCAACTAGAAGTCGAAGAAGATAACTGAGGAGTAGAAGAAACAAGCATAGGAAAATTAACCCCGCAGTCATGGGGTAGTGGGGGGCTTCCCACATAGCTCAGTGGTTAAGAATCCATCTGCCAAGCGGGAGATGAGGTTGGATCCCTGGGTTGGGAAAATCCCCTGTAGAAGGAAATGACACCCCACTCCAGTATTCTTGCCTGGGAAATCTCATGTACAGGGGAGTTTAGTGGGCTACAGTCCATGGGGTGGAAAAGAGTCAAAGACACAACTTAGCAACTAAACAACAACAGCGTGTGCAAGGTGGTTTGCATGGTAATGAGGGGTGGAGGTGGAGCAGAACTGTCATGATACAAACCAGACCCAGGATGAAGGGAATAGATCTTACGGTGGTGGAGACAGCAGTGAAATCTCTTATGGTGAAGGGGAAAGGGCTGACTCCAAATAGCAACGGAAATGTGAACTTGAGTGAACAGAGAACACAATATATGCAGTTGATTGTTCATATACTGGAGGAAAGCATGTGCTCTAACCTGAGCTATTTTTGATTCTCAAGGGTAAACTGACAGTCATGAAGACAATGATACTCAAAACTCAGTCCATCAGGAAACATGGCTTTCACTCAGAGCCAAATGCTGCACTCCGTTATCCTCACACTGTTCCACTAACTCCAAAAGAAATTACTCGCCTCCAGAATCTACTAATGGCAGATTTTGGCAGTACACATACATTTGTAAGCCAACAGTGTGACCCTTCCTAAGATAAAAACAAGAAAAATGTAAAGCGTTTAGTTCAGATTTTTCAAAACTCTTTAAAGACAAAGATGCTACATCTCCACTAAAGTATTAGCAGTTTCATTCTCTGACACCAAGTTTCGACAGGGTGAATTTTGCACTGTTGCATTCGTTATACATAATTAGCTGCATTTACTTTATAAACTAATGGTGCAATCAGAGTCATAAATATAATACATACTTAAATGATGTACTGTTTCATTTTTCTGAGCAATTGATATATAACCTTTAATTAGTTTTTCTTAAAATGGGAACATTTACTGGAAGAGTTGATACACTCTGGTCAACAATCTGTTCAAAACTGGCCTTGGGTAAATTATTTCTCTAGAGTTGACAAAACAGACTCAAATGGTTTTTTAAATGTGCATTTGTGTCTTCCTTGAAATTATCCTTGGTTTAGAATATTCATTCAAACAATCATGTTCACCTAGAGGAACAAACTTCTTATGCAAATCCAACCCAACTACAGACACAAGTTATCAACTAATCATGTCATCAATGTGCAGCCATAACTTTTGTCAGAGTCAGTGTGATATTGATCACTCTAAGCAATTCTGATAAAACTGCAGGGCAACTTCCGGAAGCACAGACAATACAGCAGACGAAAAGAGGATGTCCTTCACACTATGGTGAACACATTCATACTCAAATATGTGCAACTTCAGAAAGAATTTTTCTAATACACTCAATTTGAGTTTTAAAAACCAGGATCGATCTTATCTGTATACAAGCAATTACACAAAAACGACACACACAAAATAACATTCCCCTGCATAGTTTATATTCAACAACTGCAAAAGCAGTGATTTGAAACCAGGCATACCTTGCGCCTAGTCAGAAGCGCTTGGGGTGACTGTAATGTAACGAGGTCAGAGCTAGCACAAGGTGTACCGGTGAAATCAGAGAAGCGGCGGGCGCAAGTACAGCAACACAAACACACACGGGACTTCCCTCTCATTTAGCACACGGGCTGCTCAGCGAGTTTCATTACATGAAAGTGCTTTTGCTTCTAGGGAAAATATCCCCTCCTTTGGTTAGCCATCCTTACTGTGAAAGGACTGTGAAGTTGTCCTTTGTCAGATTTCTGCTACCTTCTGATAACTTGGCAGAAATACTTTGATGGCTATTAAAGCATCATAACGATCTTTGTGTTTAAAAAGCGATCGGGTAATTCTGAGAAAGAGATGACTTTCTGATTCTTTAAAAAAAAAAAAAACAGTTCAGTGATTGTCCTCAGTTTCAAATGTGTTATCAGGTAGTGGAACAGTGAGACTCAAAGGAAACAGACAACACAGAGTCGGAGAGAGCTCTCTTCTTGTGGAAGCAGAAATGTCTTAAGAGAGTTAAGTAGCTGTGCATTTCGGTCTTACCTGACTGGCAGGCAGCTCGTCTAAACCAAAGGTACGTCCTTTACGGAGGTAGCTTATCCTTTGAAGAACCCAGTGGCTTGCCCCACAGCCCAAGAGAGACTGGAGTCCTGGAAAACCATCCAGCCCAAAAGAATACAGAGGAAAAAGCTTTTCCCACTTTCTTTCCTAGGACTAGCCAATAGCTGAAGTCATGCAGGAAACGGGGTAGAAGAGGAGGGAAAGCGGCTCCTTCTCCCTGAAATCCCGATCAGCAGCAATCGGAGGCTGTTGTATCTCTCCCCCCCAGACTTTTGTTTAAAAGTTTTTTCAACTGTTGCTAGGTGTTGTTGGGTTTCTGAGATTAGGTTTCTCGTCTTCTGCCCCCTTCACAGCACTGTCAGAGCTATGACTTTGTCGAGGAGCTGAGCTCGCGTGTGCTATATTTAACCAGTGTTCTCAGCAAGTCAAGCCTGTCAACAGCTGAGAAGTTTGGAGCCGGCTCTGCTCAGTTCCTCGGCAGCCGGGTTATCAGTGGATACAGCTCTGCTCGCCCCGGAAAAGATTGCGGGGAAACGGCAGACCCTTTTAAGGACTGCAGCTCGTGACACAGACGTAATTATTGCTGGAAGCGCTTAAATGCCGAGTGTGATTTGGAGCTCAGGTTTTTAAAACCAGAAAAGAAGCAGCGGCAGTTGCCCGGAGCAGAGCAATTTACCAAAGCAATATTCTCCTCAATTAGGCTTTCTGAGATCAACCTTCTTGGATAGAAAAGTCTTTAAAAAAAAAAAACAAAACTGTAAGGCGATTGTTGGGGAAATTCACAGTAAGAGATCAGTCCCAAGCAATTTTTTACACCGATGTGTTACATACACACTTAAATTACATCCATAACTGTCATAGCAGACGTAATCAGCTTTTATACCTGACTGTTATTAAGGCAGTTTTATCATAAAGGAATGTCTGTAACATAACGTTTTTGAAAGGAAAATCTTAGTGTTCTTGAGATCATTCATTCAAAGCAAGAAATGGAGAAGGCTCCAGAGAAACCAGGACTTGAGACACCCCTGGCTGTCCACAGCCTTGTCTAATCATTAACCCTCAAGCCTCCAAGAGTGCTCACTTCTACCCAGAACTCCAAAATGAAGAATGCCTTCAGATATTTTTATTTGCTTTATTCTATGTCAGAAAATAACATGAATCTGTCAAGATTAAGAATCATGAAAAAATGTGTGTTTAAGGCTATTCTTGGAAATGGCTTGCTAATTAACCATGTGGAATTAACAGTAAGAGGAGCTAAGAGAAGGAAGGGAGACGCGCGCGCGCACACACACACACACACACACACACACACACACCATTATTAACACACGAGAATATTGCCCTGACCAAAAAAAAAAAAAATCTCATCAATATCACTAAAAATGTTGACCCCTTTCCTAAGACAATTTTATCAGTTTAAAGGTATCCTTTCTTTTGACATGGAAACTAAATTTGGACCAAGGAGGCATTTAATATTTTAAGTACTACATACCTGCAGCAAGAGGCTTATATGCTGCAGAACCCTAATGTCTGTCTGGGAAAGGCTGCCACTTTTCACAAGGGGTGTGTGTATCCTTCTTTTTGAAGAAATGACACTCACCTTCAGTGTTAGCTGATCCCACACCTCAACCTATTAGAAAATGTCTCAGCTGTTCCCATGCCATCCACCTCACTAACAGCATTCATCTTCTCTCCCTAATTTATTTAGTACTATTCACATATAAAATCTATTTAGTACTTTTACTACATTTATTTAGTACATATAAATACATTATTTAGTACATATATTTAGTACTAATTCCTTTAGTACTACTTACTACATTATGTAGTACTGTTTACTACATATAAAATTTATTTAGTACTATTCACATAAAAGAAAGCAGAGACAGTTTGCCAACAAAGGTTTCTATAGTCAAAGCTATGGTTTTTCCAGTAGTCATGTAGTGTGAGAGTTGGACCATAAGGAAGACTAGACACTGAAGAATTGATGCTTTTGAACTGTGCTGTTGGAGAAGACTCGGGAGTCCCTTGGACTGCAAGGAGATCAAACCAGTCAATCCTAAAGGAAATAGATCCTAACTAGTCACTGGAAGGACTGATGCTGAAGTTGAAGCTCTAATACTTTGGCCACCTGATGCGAAGAGCTGACTCATTAGAAAAGACCCTGATGCTGGCAAAGTTTGAAGGCAGGAGGAGAAGGGGATGACAGAGGATGAGATGGTTGGATGGCTTCACCAACTCAGTGGAGAGGAGTTTGATCAAGCTCTGGGAGATGGTGAAGGAGAGGGAAACCTGGCATGCTGCAGTCCATGGGGTCGCAAAGAGTCAGACACAACTGAGCAACTGAACAACAACAATGTATAAAATTACCTTTGTTCATGTTCTTAGTACTTCTGGGTCTGGGCCAACCCTGATTTTTTTAAAAAGACTTCTGTTAAGATGAAAGCATTCTTACCAACTATACTACAATGGAAAAAAAAAAAAAGATGAAAGCATTCTTATAAGAAATCAACTTCCAGAACACTAATGGATCTTTCAGAGATAATCTATCCACAGTCCTCTAGTAGGAAACGGAAGTGTGCAACAGGGCTATGAGACCGTTTAGAACCACTAGGAGAACTTTGTGAAAAATTACAAAGGGGTAGGCTGTGGGGAGATCATTGTTCGAAAAATGCCCACTTCCCACACATACCCCACATGCAATAGCCCCCAATTCCCTAAAGAGGACTTGGGGAATGTATATTTCATACCTCCTGGGAGTTCACTTTAATCTTTCAGAGATAATCTATCCACAGTCCTCTAGTAGGAAACGGAAGTGTGCAACAGGGCTATGAGACCGTTTAGAACCACTAGGAGAACTTTGTGAAAAATTACAAAGGGGTAGGCTGTGGGGAGATCATTGTTCGAAAAATGCCCACTTCCCACACATACCCCACATGCAATAGCCCCCAATTCCCTAAAGAGGACTTGGGGAATGTATATTTCATACCTCCTGGGAGTTCACTTTACCAGTTTCCCCAGTCCAAAAGGAAGCAGAGAAGCAAATTAGCCAAAGTCAAGGAAAACAGGGGCAATAGCCCACTTTGCCCTTATGGTCTGGATACTTCCATAATAAGAGAGATATTTATTTCTTCCTTAACTATACAAACAATTACAGGTTTCAGTAGAGTCTTTTTCCTTTTCTTATGAAAACCTAGTCCCCACTGTTGCTTTCTTTAACCTTTGGGCTAGCTGCTCATTGTCTTCTGTTGGTTTATTTTTAACGTGGTGAGATGCAACAATATAGAGAGTATTTCATCTAATTAGATACTGTTGCTACCTTCAAATCGTGTTCTTTAATTATGGTAGCATGTGTGCTGGTCTGACTTGGAACTTCAACATCATCAGTCTGTCTCTCATTCTCTTTCACACAGACAGACAGTCTCACACACATACACACTCTCTCTCTATAAAGTAAATCTATTTTGAAGCCTTTCCTCCCACCCCCTGGGAATGATTATTCAGATAAAAGCATTTCCTACATTATCCACAGAGGAAGTAGTGCCATTAGGAACTATTAGAGATTTCTGTTTTGTATACAGTCAACAAGGAACTGATTTTTCAACACATATTGTTAATGTATTATCATTCAGCTGCATTTTTTCCCAGTCTTAAGTGTGAGCATTCTGAGAAGCTCTGATAAACTTACAACTAAAGCTGAATTTCCCAACTTCAAGAATGAACCATGATGAAATTCTTGATAAGAAGATAGATTGTTATCAGTGAGAAAAAAAGCAGATGAAACAAAGGAGTTGGCACATTACACCTACAACCATTTCTAAAACCAAAATTTACCAAATGGTTCATTTTAAGAGGCACAGTGATTTTTAAGTTAAAATTTTATGTTATTTAATATATGCAGTGAAGAGAAAAATAGACCTTGACTTGGAAACAATGTTCAGGGCAACTGGGGGTTGGGGAGTACAGCTCACAAGGGGAGTTTCCAAACATAGCCTTTACCACATATTAGCTGGTTTAAGACTGGAATATAAGCTCCGTGGAAGCACAGAATGTTTCCTGTTTGTTCCTTCCTGAATACTCAAACACCTAGAGTCCTGTTTTCAATAAATAAGGATGATTGAAAGAGCAAGCGAACATACAAAAGATTAAAGAAAAGATGGAGAAAACTTTAGAGCCTATTATCTATAAACTTACAGAAAATGCATTCTGGGCTCTTTGGACAGAGTTGAGTCATTATGAGCTGCATGTTCAAAGTTGTAGAAGAAAGACTTATAAATCAATTATTTCAAAATTTTTAAATTTCAAGGAAAAGTAATAGAATTCAAGATAATAATAAAAATGCCCATGCAGAGTTCTAAGCCTACCTAGCATATACAAACCTATTTAAATCTACTAATAACCCAGTGAGGTGGGTATTATTATTACCCCTCATTTTACAGATAAGAAAATTGAGGCATAGAAATATTAAGTAACTTGTCCAAGGTCACAAGTTAGTAAGTAACGAAGCCAGGATTTGTACTAACGAATCTGGTTCCAAAAAGTTGTGGCCTATTCTTGTCAGTCACTGATAGTCAAAACATATAAACTTCTATATATGGTACCTGAATATATATGCTTCTGAGAAAAAAAAATACACATAAAACTTTACAGCTTTGAGGCAGATAGAAAAAAATGGCATAATTTCATGATCAGCATAGTAAAATAAAAGTTTATTGGAACTGAAGTCTTGTTGAATACCAGAAAAGAGAAAATTGGCTGAAAAGAAGATAATTGCTTTGAGGGGAAAAAAAGTCTATTTTTAAGCAAAGGATATGAGCTGTTCAGTATTCTCTCTAAAACAAACAATGCATGATGAATGAGTTCACTGCTCAATGAAATTCTAAAACTGCATTCTAAAAATATAATTCTGGTCTATGATTTGATAAGCAACTGAAAAATGTTTATGAGCTATGCATTCACAACCAAAACTTCTCAAAGACAAGAATAATGGGGATGGAGGGATTATTATACATTAGCTAGTTCTTTGGTATCAAAATGATATTCTGATACATTTGCTCTGGTCAGGTTTTACTATTTTCAAATAGTTGCATTTTCTGTTAATCTAGCTATGCTTCTACTTAGATTTTATAAAACTTTAAAAGATAGAGTACTGATACATATATTGTAGTATCTACATTCATAATAGAATAACTACTTTGTCCTACTTACAAATAAAATAGTGTCACACCTACATATATTCATAAAATTATTCAACTAAATTATTATCCCAATAGCTGCAGAAAAAAAGAGAGGCAAGACTAAGTTCTAAAAGTTACAAGATAATAATATTTTTGCACTGGATGAAGCACAGGCTGGAATCGATATTGCTGGGAGAAATAGCAATAACCTCAGATATGCAGATGACACCACCTTTATGGCAGAAAGTGAAGAGGAACTAACGAGCTTCTGGATGAAAGGAGAGAGAATAAGCTGGCTTAAAATTCAATATTCAGTAAACTAAGATCATGGCATCTGGTCCCATCACTTCATGGCGAGTAGATGGGGAAACAATTAAAACAATGACAGACTTTATTTTCTCGGGCTCAAAAATCACTGCAGATGGTTACTGCAGCTGTGAAATTAAAAGATGCTTGCTCCTTCGAAGAAAAGCTATGACCAACCTAGACAGCATATTAAAAAGCAGAGACATTACTTTGCCAACAAAGGTCCGTCTAGTCAAAGCTATGGTTTTTCCAGTAGTCATGTATGGATGTGAGAGTTGAACCATAAAGAAGGCTAAGTGCCAAAGAATTGATGCTTTGAACTCTAGTGTTGGAGAAGATTCTTGAGAGTCCTTTGGACTGCAAGGACATCAAACCAGTCCATCCTAAAGGAAATCAGTCCTGAATAGTCATTGGAAGGACTGATGCTGAAGCAGAAGCTCCAATACTTTGGCCACCTGATGCAAAGAACTGACTCATTGGAAAAGCCCCTGATGCTGGGAAAGATTGAAGGCAGGAGGAGAAGGGGACAACAGAGGATGAGATGACTGGATGGCATCACCGACTCGATGGACATGAGTTTGAGCAAGCTTTGGTAGTTGGTGACGGACAGGGAAGCCTGGCATGCTGCAGTCCATGGGGTCGCAAGGAGTCAGACATGACTGAGCGAATGAACTGAACTGAGCAAAGTAAGCAGTTTACATGCATGTATTAGACACTAAAATCCCTACTTCCCTCTTTACGTGCTTGAAGCTAGGTTAGTAGAACTTAACCCTGAGAATTACTACAGGACCATAGTCTGCATATGCATACAGTTCACAAGCATCTTATTTTTGACAGGGTCAGATAGCATTTGCCTGAGTGTGTTTCCTTCTTCCTTTCCTATTCTAGAGTCATCCTCCACTGTTGCTCAGTACTCTTAGCAGTTTACATGCATGTATTAGACACTAAAATCCCTACTTCCCTCTTTACGTGCTTGAAGCTAGGTTAGTAGAACTTAACCCTGAGAATTACTACAGGACCATAGTCTGCATATGCATACAGTTCACAAGCATCTTATTTTTGACAGGGTCAGATAGCATTTGCCTGAGTGTGTTTCCTTCTTCCTTTCCTATTCTAGAGTCATCCTCCACTGTTGCTCAGTACTCTAAATCTCAGTTGTAATGAATAAATTTTAACAAAATTTTTTAAATGGAATGAGATATGTTCTCCAAGAAATAGACACAGAATAGGAAAACCGGTGAATGGGGGCAACAAAGCCATGCAGAATGGCTTTTTTCTCCATAAAGCTTATGGGTTTGCATATATACACACTTTGTAGATAATTATAGTTAACTGGAAAAAAAAAAAAAAAACAACGAAAGCACAGTAGTTAAGACCTCTGACTCTGGAGTCAGGCAAAGCTAATTTGAATTAAGACTACACTGCTTCATTACCTGTGTGAATTTAGCAAATTATTTTATTTTACACAAGCCTCCTTTTCCCATTCTATAAGATTAATAAAAGAAGTTAAGACTGTTCACAATAAGCAAACACTAGAAACTCTCTAAATGCTTTCCAGAATGGAATGGTTACCTTGTGGCACAGTTGGACAACAGCATGCTATACAGTAATGAAGGGGAACATAGACAAATACAGAGAAATCACTCAAGCAAAATGTTAAATGAAAGGAGCCAGACCCCAAACAGGAAGTGCCCTGTGTGAGTCCCTACATACCAAGTTCAAAGACAGGAGCTGGAACGCGAGATAGTAGTTACCCTTGGGAGGTGGGGACACAGCTGAAAATGGACAGGGGGCCTTCTGTGGCACGGCTGGTGTTCTAGATGTTCAATTTGCAAAAGCTTTAAGCTCTACACATATGATTTTTGTATTTTTTGTCTGAATTTAGTAAAAAAATTAAAAATTAAAAATAATTTTAACTATATAATTCCTAAGAGTGCATATCTTCTGAAATATTTACAGATCAAATAAAATGATACCTGGAATTCCCTGCAAAACAATGCAGCGTGAGAGGAGGAAAAGAAGTGGGGAGAGGCTAATGAAACAAGGCTGGCCATAATCTGACAGTTGTTGAACTGGGCAATGATATTCATCACAGCATTCTCTCTACTCTCACACAACTTTTCTATAATAAAATGTCTTCAAAATGGTGCTTAAATGCTAGTTATTCTTTTCATTATTAATGTTAATGTGACTATCATCTTAAAATATCTCTATGAACTGAACTCTTTGGACCCAAGTGAGTCTTTACTTGGAAAACACATGGAATTCCCCTGATGTCATGAGCTAACTAAGACAACTGGATTAATATTAAAGACACACTATTAGAGACTGAGATCAAAAGTTGAAAGAGAAAAGAGGAAGGAAAGTAAAAAAAAAAGTCCTGCCTGAGGCAAATTAGTCCTTAAACCACTGGGGAAACAGGCTTCATTCTTGCTTTCATCAACATACGGATTTGCCTATCTGATAATGAAAGAGAAAATTGTCAAGAAAGTAAGATGTCTTAGGCTTTAAAAGCTGTAGGCCAATAGACGTGGTTACTAACAGGAAATTTCATTACAAGGGTGAAAGACTCAGGGTGAACAATGCTCAGAAACACTTAAAATTGATATCCATTTATAGCTGAGCAGGCCTTCATGTGCATAATATTTGCATTCTTTACCCCTTTCATCTGAAAATGTGGTAATAATTCATCTAGGAGAGCTGGAACAAATAATCAGGGATAGGAAAGTGTTTTGAAATGATAAAAACTTTTGTATCTCAAAGCTTTCCCTTTAGACACCCACCTTGATGACTATGAGGTAAGTCAACCATATAATGAAATGATGAAAGTTCTTTAAATGCCTAGTATCAAATAAATATAAAAATCTGAATCTACAGAATGTAGAAATCAAAATCATTGGGTAGAGTGAGATCATTAAAAAAAAAGAAAGAAAATCCTAAAGCAACTGTTTTTTAAGGCAAACTTAACTCTATACCTTAATTATACATTCCTTGGTTATCCCTCGGTCACTTCTGACTCTTTGCAGCCTCGTAGGCTATACAGTCCATAGAATTCTCCAGATCAGAATACTGGAGTGAGAAGCCTTTCCCTTCTCCAGTGGATCTACTGACCCAGGAATTGAACCAGGGTCTCCTGCATTGCAGGCAGATTCTTTACCAACTGAACTATCAGGAAAGCCCAATTATAAATTCCTTGTAGAATTTTTAGCCATAAAAATAACATTGCAAAAGAATATTATTTAATGAATTGGAAAGAAATTCCCCCAAATTTAAGTGAAAACAGCAGATAATAAAATAGCATTAATGAATTATTGTATTATCACATGGCAGTAGATATATTGAAAATAGGTATGATAAAGATATAAATATTCCATCTCATACCATGACATGTATTTCTACAGAAGTACATACATATTATGTATATATGTGTAGGTATATTTATATCTGAAATACATAAATGACAATAATTGTAATCATCTTTTCCTACATTTTCTAATTTTTTAATTGGTGTTTTGTTTTCACAGTAAGAAAAAATAAGATTACTTAAAATCATTTTTCATTGGTGATTTTCTAGTATTTTGCTGAGGTGGGACTTGAAGACCTGTGTTTGGTATGACTTGCCTTTCATGTTACTATTCAGGATTTCAGTAAACCAGCCCTAGAATAACGTAATGATTGAACAAAAGAACACAGCTGACTTTTGTCTGGTGTGGGTCTGGCATTCATTAATTGAGTTCCTCTCAATATTTGCTCACAAATAAGGAAAAGAAAAAGGTCATATTTTCATGATTCTTCAAAATGAACTACAGTTGCTTTGCTGTGCATGCTTTTTCTAGTTTATTATCCTCACAAACGTCTTCATTCTTCACACCATTACATCATTGCGCTTGCTTCTCTAACTTTCTCCCAAGACACTTTCCCTCTGAGCCATAGATTGTGTCTGGGCTCTGCCTGGACATTCTGCATGGTGCCAGGAAGAAATATTTTCAGTTTGGGGGCTTACCTGAGGAAAGATTCCAGCCATTGCGCTGCCATAGACTGAGGGCGACTGGGGACAGAGAAACACATTTTGCTCTCCCCCAGCAATGTCTGGAATATGACATCACTATCTGAATATGTCTCCTGGTATACAGAGCCCCGGGAAAAGGGACAATTTGCTCTGACTTCAGCTAGTGAATGATGTTTTTTAAGTGACTTAACCCCTCTAAGCCTGTCTCTTCCATGGGCAAGTGGAGATAATGGAGTTTCATCGGCACACCCCACCACCGCTTGGTACCCTCCACCACAGTGCCAGTCACATCACACGAGCTGATGGTGAGCCAGTGCCCTGAGTGTGAGCGTGGAGCGCGAGCCGGAACAGGGGCTCACCGCTGCCTAGTCCCACTACCTAAAATCATTCCATTGCCTGAAATCAGTTTTGTTAACTAAAATGTGTTCCTTGTTAGAAGCTTTGTTTCTAACATAAACATCTTCTTTACCAAACATAATTTACTGTCTAGGCTTTTCTGCAACTTTCTAAATTGTTGAAAACACTGTAAACCATGTAAAAATAGGAAAGCAGGAATGTTTGTTTTACAAAACTGCTGATTAAATTAGTTGTAGCCTTGCTTAAGGGGAGAAAGAAAAAAAAAAGTTACAGTTTCCAGGCCAAATTTTGCCCCTTTATGCCAACAAATAGTATTCTAATCCTCTGTCTGCGTGTGCTTAGAAACCCTGTCATCTGTAAAGCAGGTGCATTTGAATGTGAATTGACTGACAGCCTCTGTCAGAAAATGAATGCATGCATCATGGAAGCGGTGGACGTAAGCCACACACCCACTCTCTGCACCTCCAGATGTCTTCAGATTGTAAACAACTAGGGGGGATGAGAGGACAGGCTTTGAGGAGGGAGCTGACAGTGAGTGGTGGCAGACGCAGAGCTCATCTCAGTGCCAGTTCAGACCTGCGGGCAAGAAGGCCGGTCCAAACGAGACCAGCCTCCCCAAGAACACATGGCCTCTATATTTGCCTTTGTGGACTTCGACCATCATTTGCTATAGAGCTTATGTAATAATCAAACGGGGAGCACTTACTCTGTGTGAGGCATTTCCTCTGTGTGATGGTTTTCGGTTGAGAGCCTTTCCATCCTCCACGGGACATTTGGCAACATCTGGAGACATTTTTGGTTGTCACAACTGAGGAATGTTACTGGCATCCAGTGGGCAGAGGCCAGGGATGCTGCTAAATACCCTACAATGCACAGGACAGCTGCCCAAAGCAAAGAATTATCCAGCCAGAGTGTCAATAGTACCCGGGTTGAAAAACCCAGAGAGCAGCAGAGGATTAAAGACAAGGATACAGAATGAACTGCCTTCAAGAGCTTAGAGTCTGGCAATGAAGATGAGGCAGATATACAACAAAACAGGCAAAGCAAGAAGGGTTATAAAAACTAGACAGAGGAAAGATTACTTCAAACTTCAGGGGTCAGAGGAAAATTTGAAAAAATAAAACTGTAAATATCCATCTTAACATTCCAATAATAACTAAACATAAAAGAGTTGCTTATTTTTATAATTCTGTTTTCTGTAAGGATAAGTTAACCACCAAATACTTAGAGAAAATATGCCCTCTGTCCCTGAAACTGAGCTTCCCTGGTGGCTCATACGGTAAGGTAAAAGTGTCTGCTTGCAATGTGGGAGACCTGGGTTTGATCCCTGGGTCACGAAGATTCTCTGGAGAAGGAAATGGCAATCCACTCCAGTACTCTTGCCTGGAAAATTCCATAGATGGAGAAGCCTCATAGGCTACAGTCTGGGGGGTTGCAAAGAGTTAGACACGACTGAGTGACTTCACTTTATCCCTGAAACTACATTAAATTCCCTGGAAAAATGAGTAAAACAGAGTCACCATTCTCTGGTGCTCAGAGCAGAGTTACGTCTCCAAATGCATGTTAACATTATCAAGACTCATTTCTCCAAAGATATCATGAGAGCAAATTATGTACAAACACTGTGGGTAGCACAGAACTTAAGCAGGCAACGTTCGTTCCTTCCCTTGTAGAACATATTATCTCTTGTGAGGAAGAGACAGAAATCAAACCAGCAAATGCATGATTTCAGTGTGTGCCTTCTATTTCTAAAAATATTAGACTATCCTCCAAAAATCCTGAAAATCTCCTCCAAGAAAGCACCTAGAAATGCTAGCTAAAATATCACTGACATTCTTTTTGAAAACCAGCTGAGCATGAAAGGAACAATGGGAAACCAGTAAGTGCCAAAAACAAAGAGAGAAGTGAAAGCAAGAACAGGGAATGTAAACTGACAATGAGATCCCTGGGGTTTGAGAAGGGGGGTGTATTAATCTCAAAAACCAAGAGATCTTTTTTACTGAAATAAGATATGAAGCCCCAGATCTCTGAGATTAAGATCTGGAAGTGAGACCCCTGAATAAAGCTAGGACACTCGAACTTCAGAAAAAAAAGAAAAAAGAAAATAGCAGACATAGGGAAATAAGAAGGAAGCTTATCCATCTCGGCCTGAGCTGGACAAGGGAAAAAAATAGCCTGTGCTGAGAGTTCATTACAATAAGCCAGGTTTAGGCAGGTTTGATGAGCAAATGTATATCACTCAGGTCATCTGAGAAACCCCAAGCCAAGACGTCACTGTGAGAAGTTCCAGATTGGTGACCCCCACTGATTATCCGTCCATCCATGCAGCCCACCCTTGGGGCCAGCTACATACGTCCTTGCAGGGCTTGTCACAGAACATGGTCGGCACTGTGTTGCCCCACCTCACGTGCTTCCCATCCTTCCTCCTTCCTCTCCTCTCTTAATCTCCCTGCCCAGGAATGATACCTAGCAAGTACAGCTTCATATAGTCCTTGTCTCGGGTCTTGCTTTCCAGGTTGCTGTTCAGTTGCTAAGTCGTGTCTGACTCTTTATGACCTCATAGCCTGCAGCATGCCAGGCTTCACTGTCTCCTAGAGTTTGCTCAAACTCAAGTCCATGGGTGACTCAGATTCATGAGTTGGTGATGCCATCCAACCATCTCACCCACTGTTGCCCCCTTCTCCTCCTGCCCTCAATCTTTCACCTTCCTCCAAGGGCTCTTTTGTTCCTCTTCACTTTCTGCCATTAGAATGGTAACATTTGCATATCTGAGGCTATTGATATTTCTCCAAGCAATCTTG
This sequence comes from Madoqua kirkii, assembly GCA_006408675.1. Taxonomy (NCBI): domain Eukaryota; kingdom Metazoa; phylum Chordata; class Mammalia; order Artiodactyla; family Bovidae; genus Madoqua; species Madoqua kirkii. The sequence goes on from SJYC01034890.1 coordinate 16,061, forward strand.
ATTCCAGCTTGTGATTCATCCAGCCCGGCATTTCTCATGATATACTCTGTGTAGAATTTAAATAAGCAGGGTGACAATATACAGCCTTGACATACTCCTTTCTCAGTTTTGAACCAGTCCATTGTTCCACGTCGAGTTCTATTGCTTCTTGATTAGCATACAGGTTTCTCAGGAGGCAGGTAAGGGAGTCTGGTATTCCCATCTCTTAGAAAATTTTCCAGTTTGTTGTGATCCAGACAGTGAAAGGCTTTAGCATAGTCAGTGAAGCAGAAGTAGATGTTTTTCTGGAATTCCAGGTAACCTGAGCTATACTGAGGATTCTTGTAAGAGAAGGCTTATTTGAGGAACAGCTATTTTAACCCAAGACCTGGAGGGTAAGAAGGCCATACAGACTATAGCAGGGAGAAGTAATCCATGTCCAAAGGCTCTCATGTGGAAGAAAGCACAGAACTCTCAAGAAACATAAACAAGGCCACAGCAGGACAGTGAAGAATCTAAGCTACTCCATTCTGTAAGGTTCCAGGAAAAGAGCCTTTAGAAATCCCTTAACCCCACCCCACTACCTGCGGACCAATCAGAACCCGTGGCCAGCCCGGGAAATGGGAACCAATCATAACCCAACACCTAACCCTTCCACAGAAAGTAACCAATTAGACATCTCCCAACCCGGAAACTCCCGTTTTTCAAATTTCTGGCGTGAGAATACCCTATATAAGCAATGTAACCCAAAGCTCAGGGCTCCTTCCTATAGCCACTTCATCGGTATGGGTGGGAGCCCCAGCTCGAGCTTGGTAATAAAAAGTCTCTTGCTTTTGCATTGGATATCGGCTCCCTGGTTCTCATTGGGAATTTCGAAACTTGGGCATAACAACAGAACATAGGAGAGAGGAGTCTGGAAAGCTACATTGAGTCCAGCCATGTAGAACAGAGGTCTCGGGCACGGATCTGGTTCACAGCTCTGTGTGTGTGTGTGTCTGTGTGCGTGTGTGTTTATTAGCTGCCAGAAGTTGAAAATAAGGAGATATTACATAACCCTCCAATTTGAAAGATCTGTCAGCAGTGGGCCTGGCCTGTATTCTTACATGGTAACCATCAGCTGGACCCAACCCTCAAGGTGATGGTTGTCTCAAGACAAGGCCTGTGACCTCAAGTTTACCATTGTCCCAACCTAGCCTTTTTCATTCATTTGTGTTGCTAGTGTGGCCTCCATGGGAGGTTGAGTTTGTAGCTCCTAATTTAGAGCTTTATAGGTTATGGGTTTTTTAAAAAAAGATTTTATTCTAAGACAAGGATAGTCCTTGAAGTATTTTAAGCAAGAGAATGATGTGATCTGATTTATATATACTCCATTCACTGTAAGAGGGGGGAAAAAAGACTGGAGAGGACCGAAAATGGAAAAGAGGATACAAATGAGAAGACTATTGCAAGAATCTGGGTGCAAGATTACAGTGGCTTGAAACAGAGAGGTAGTGAAGGAAATGAATATAAGAAAATAGTTTAAAGGGTGTTTTGAAAGCAGAAAATATAGTATTTGTTGATATATTAGATGAGAGAATCATTAGATGAGAGAATTATATGAAGATGAGAGAATCAAAAATGACTTGTATTCAGAACTCCCTGGCAGTCCAGCAGATAGGACTCAGCACTTTCACTGCAGGGCCTGGGTTCAATCCCTAGTCAGGGAACTGAGGTCCTGCAAGAAGTGAGGTGTGACCAAACAAAAAAACCAAAAAAACCCAAAAAGATTTGCACTGTGTTACAAGCACTTTGAGCTGGAGTCACCCTTGATCCCGTCTCTTAGCTGACTATAAATGTGGCAGCATTCCCTGGCTGACAGAGCTCGAGCTCAGCTCCCAGCAGGGCTGTAGGCGCCCACGTGATGGCGGTTCCTACATCCAACCAGCTGGCCCCGTAGCCCACCTCCTGCTCTTCTTCAGAGCCTCTTGCATCCCAGCGGGCTCCACGGTGAGGCTGATGATAAAATTTATCAGCCGCACCGAGACACTCATGAAGGCAACAGAAAGGTATAATTACAGGGGAACACCTGTGGTGAACCAGGACAGTCTCAAACTGGGACTCAGGGCAAGCCCACCAGTTCTCAAATTAGCCACTTTGCCTGTTCCCCTTTCACAATTTCAAGAGCTCCTTGAACTTATTTATGCAACAACGGATGGGGGAGGGGTCTTTGGAAAAGCTAAACTTTGAGCATCCCACTAGGGACATTGCACAGCCAAGTTCAGTCTGTCAGGGCTGAGTCCCATGTTAGCTCAAAAGGCAATCGCCTTCAGATGATAATGGGAATAGCCTCCCACACAGCTATTTAACACAGGCCCTCCTCTTCCAGGAAAGCTCCAGGAAGGACATGGCTTAGATGCCAAGTGTGTGTGTGCTAAGCTGCTTCAGTTGTGTCCGACTCTTTGTGGCCCCATGGACTGTAGCCTGCCAGGCTCCCCTGTCCGTGGGATTCTCCAGGCAAGAACACTGGAGTGGGCTGCCATGCCCTGCTCCAGGGGCTCATCTCGACCCAGGGCCATAACTTGGTCTTTTAGTCTCCTGCACTGGCTGGCAGTTTCGTTACCACCTGCATCACCTGGGAAGTCTGGCTCGGATACCACCAGTGAAGCTATCTCCTCTTTACTATGGGAAAACTCTGTGACCCAGGTTTCCCAGATTTTCTTCCTAGTAAGTTAAATCACAGCCAAAGAAGCTGGGAAAAACCCTCAACTTCAAAAACCCTGCAGTCATCCCTACTGTCTTACTAAAGAAGCCCAGTGCCAGCATCTCCTCCTGGAACTCTAGATCTCAAGACTCAGCTTTAGAGAGAGAAGACTTTGAATGAAAAACAGTTTCAGGGAAAAGGTGGAAATGAAATGCACTGGCTTAACATTTGCAAATAAAATAACTAACATACAGAAGGTGTTCATTCTCAGCCATGTTCTGTGAGAAAGCACTTAATGCCCTTCAAAATTAAGATTCTTTACATAGACTTGATAAGCCAAATAAACAGATGCCTCTGTCAGATACTCTGTCAAGATTCAGCTGATACTCAGAGGTCAAGGTTCAGCTGATTTTAGAACTAAGATCCTGTTCTAAATACTCTGTGGTTCTCTGATCTTATTTGACAAGCCAAAAAGTAAATTTTTTTAAAAACTGAAGTATAGTTGATTTACAATGTTGTACTAATTTATGCTGTACGGAAAAGTGACTCAGTTATACACATATATATCTTTTTTTAATGTTCTTTTCCAGTATGGTTTATCCCAGGAGATTGAATATAGTTCCCTGTGCTACACAGATTCTCAGACACAGAGAACAGACTCATGGTTGCCAAGCGAGAAGGCGCAAAGGAGAGGGGCTGACTGGGAGTTTGGGGTTAGTAGACACAAACTATTACACTTGGAATGGATAAACAACAGAAAGTATTTCATATCAGGTTTCCACTTAGGGCTTTGTTTACTCATTTAAGTATCTCAGACCTAAACTGCCAGTTTTAATGTTTTAGAGTGGCACGAAATGGTTTTCCAAAATTGAGCGAGGATTATTAAAAAGTCCCCAAGTCTTGTGATGTTTCACATTTTAATGGGTTCTAGTGTCAGGCGGTGGCAACCATTGCATTTTGTGTATGTTGTTACTTTAGTTGACTTTGGATAACCCTGAGTAAGGAAAAGTTCTCTCTACCAATGTGCAGGTTTCCAAACGTAAGCAGAGAAGTACTCAAATGCTGAGTAATCAGAGTTGCGGAAGGACCAAATGAGAAGAGGCCAGGTGGAGTTTGTCTGGAAAGGTTTTATAATGCCTCTGTGATTAACAAACCTAAGGAAAACATCTGAAGCTTCTTTGAAATGCTAAGAATGAACTATTGGGGAACAACTGTGCTTCAAAGAGTAGCAAAGTATGTGAGGCCATATCTCATGGGTGGGGGGAAGGAATTCTATACCCTCAATAAATTATTTAGAAAGGAGTAGAAGGTTGAGTTGGACACATTTAGAAGAGCTTCTATTAATTCATCAACTCAAACTACTCCCTCCAAAGCCTAAATCCCTGGATTCCCAAAGGAAGTTCCTGGGACTTTGTGCTGCACACTGGATAGTCTCAGAAACGCATTTCCAGATCAGACGGGACTTAAAGAAAGGAAACTATATGGAAACCTAGATAGTTCTGTAAAATATCTTTAGATGTATGAAAAGGGGCTTAAGAAATGAAGTAAAGGAGGAAACATTCTGCTTTATAAATTATAATAACATTATCAACACACATTCATTGAGTATCAACAAGGAGCAAGACTTGTTCCTAGAAACAGAAAGTTGTAAGTTTGTCCCTCTTGTCAAGATATTTCATCTCACTGATGTGATAGAGAATTAGAAGGCATACAATTGTCATAAAATCAACACAACAGAATTAGGACAAAGGATCGTAAATATTCTTCTCTTATGCAAGAGCTTGGGAGGAAAACAAACTTTTTGAAAGGGTTGATTAGTCAAAGACGTGGACAGATAATCTTTAGACAACGAGTACACCACACACATAACAAAGACTAGCCACTTCTCAAATATTCATGACTGTGAGGACAGAAATTATGCAGGTGATTGAAATATACCTATGAGAGTCTCAAGTTTTATAGTCAAATTTCAAAAATCTCACACTTTCTTACATCATGCATCCATCTCCCCAAATCACAGGGCCTAACTGGAGTTTCACCAATCACTTGACTAAAAATTATTTTATAATCACAAGGTGGTACCATCTGCAAGCTAGTGTCACTGGGAGAAAGAGCCTGGCCACCATTAAAAAGGCCAGAAATGCAGGTTTCTCACTGGCCCATGTTTGTGGGGACCTATAATCTGTTACTTAAGAAGCCCCCTCTGGCAGCCCCCTACATCTCATGTCAAACAGAGTCACAGAAGCCCTCTTCACCTCTAAGCTAATTAATTGACTGCTTGCCTCTCTTCCTCCTACTAAATAAACTCTACTTCTTCGATTGGAAAGAAGAGTGAAAGGGAAGTGAGTGAAAGTCATCACAAGAAGTCCTACAATTCCATATATAATAAATTATAAGAATAAGTACACACCCCCTCCCTTCCTCCCTAAGCTCCCAACAGCTCCACCCAAAGGCCAAGGGGCAAAAATCTGCTTTTCCACAGTCACCGTAATGCAACCTCCCCTCCCACCACCACACTCCATTTTCCTTCTTCCAAGCAAGCAGTAGATGGAAGAGCCTTGCCACATGTCACATACACACCAGAGAGCTGTATGTGATTGGACGGTGAAAGATCATCTCCCCCACCGCTGCTCTAGGAACCTACTGAGACCCAACGCTGGATTTCCATCAGGCTGACTGCACAGCCATCTGCTTCGGTCACTACAGAAGAGCAATAGACCCCTGAGAGAGTAGACCACCCCCCCCCACCTCAAGGAACAGGCAGCCTGGGCCAGCACCCACCATCTGGGTAGCTTCAGTTCATTCAATTCAGTCCCTCAGTTGTGTCCAACTCTTTGCAACCCCATGGCATGCTCTCAAGAGAGAGCTTGGTCACGAAGCCGTGTCTCACTGCAGGGGAGTCTGGGGACGCCAGCCAGCTGGGTGATCAGTGTCCAGTGACGGGTCAGTTACTATGGGAAAGGGGAGAAGGGGACTCAGTGTCCAAGCAGCACTGTCTGCCACATCTTGGTAGTACAGCATCTATTTTAGGCTTGATTGCGCTTCTTGTAAATCTCACTAACCACAGAGAGAGGACAGGATATGAACCTGTCCACCTATCTGGTGCCTTTCACTGAAGTTGAGTCACAGAGGACTTGGATGTCACCACCATCCAAGTCACAAGGGCTTGGATGTCACCACCTCTCTTCTCTTCACCACGTCTTCTTCATGCAACCATGTACTTACCCAGCACTTTCCCTGCTCTCACTCAAGACGGTTAGTGTCTGCCTGCAGACAGGGAGACCTGGGTTAGATCTCTTAGTTGGGAAGATCCCCTGGAGAAGGAAATGGCAATCCACTCCAGTACTCTTGCCTGGAAAATTCCGTAGACTACAGTCCATGGGGTCGCAAAGAGTCGGAAACAACTGAGTGGCTTCACTTCTTCACTTCGTAGACGTCAGTGTCTTGGTTTTTCAACATGCATGCTAAGCTGCTTCAGTTGTGTCTGACTCTTTGCAACTCTGTGGATTGTAGCCTTCCAGGCTCCTTTGCCCATGGGATTCTCCAGGCAGGAATACTGAGTGGGTTGCCATTTCTTCCGCCAGGGGATCTTCCTGAACCAGGGCTTGAATTTGCCTCTTATGTCTCCTGCATTGGCAGGCAGGTTCCTTACCACTAGTACCACCTGGGAATGACTTTTTCAATAGCGTATATTTGAATGGAGGCTGAGCTAGTTAACTGAGTACTTGCCTCTCTTCTTCCCCCTACTGAATAAACTCTACTGCTTCATTGATTGGAAAGGAGAGTGAAAGGGATAGGAATGAACACCACCGCAGGGAGTTCTACAATTCTATACATAGTAAGTTATGAGAGAAGTATATTGAATAAATTCTATAAAGGAAAATGCCTGAAAGTCCCCAGTCTGCTGATATATCACACAAGGGATTCTGTTCTCAGATAATAAGCAATGGCATACAATCTGGAGCTGTATTTTAAGAAAAGGCTGCTTTGGGGGGCTCTAAGCTACCTAGAGAAGAACTAAAGAGCCTCTTGATGAAAGTGAAAGGGGAGAGTGAAAAAGTTGGTCTATAGCTCAACATTCAGAAAACCAAGATCATGGCATTTGGTCCCATCACTTCATGGCAAAGAGACTGGGAAACCATGGAAACAGTGGCTGACTTTATCTTTTGGGTTCCGAAATCACTGGAGATGGTGACGGCAGTCATGAAATTAAAAGACGCTTACTCCTTGGAAGAAAAGTTATGACCAACCTAGACAGCATATTCAAAAGCAGAGACATTACTTTGCCAACAAAATTCGTCTAGTCAAAGCTATGGTTTCTCCAGTAGTCATGTATGGATGTGAGAGTTGGACTATAAAGAAAGCTGAGCACCGGAGAATTGATGCTTTTGAACTGTGGTCTTGGAGAAGACTCTTGAGAGTCCCTTGGACTGCAAGGAGATCCAACCAGTCCATTCTGAAGGAGATCAGCCCTGGGATTTCTTTGGAAGGAATGATGCTAAAGCTGAAACTCCGGTACTTTGGCCACCTGATGCAACGAACTGATTCATTGGAA
>SJYC01034891.1:0-12789 GCA_006408675.1 Madoqua kirkii
TTGGACTGCAAGGAGATCCACCCAGTCCATTCTAAAGGAGATCAGCCCTGGGATTTCTTTGGAAGGAATGATGCTAAAGCTGAAACTCCGGTACTTTGGCCACCTGATGCGAAGAACTGATTCATTGGAAAAGATCCTGATGCTGGGGAAGATTGAAGGTGGGAGGAGAAGGGGATAATAGAGGATGAGATGGTTGGATGGCATCACCAACTCAATGGACATGAGTTTGAGTAAACTCTGGGAGTTGGTGTTGGACAGGGAGGCCTGGCATGCTGCGATGCGGCCACTTCTGGGTCTGGCTAAGCCTGAGGCAGTGGGGAAACAGTCTTCTCCCCTCTTTTCTGCTTCCCACTGGCTGGAACCTAGACATGGCGCATTCTACTTGGATCATGTAAACAAAGACCTCACCCTCATGTCTCCTCCTGCTCCTACGGTGGAGCAGCAGGATAGAAGGAACCTGCTTCCCTGAATGTGAGCTCTGTGAATCTGTCCTGCTGAATCCTGGACTAATACATAAGAAGGAAATATCTTCATTCTTTAAACCACAGTATTTGTGACTTTTTTTAAAAAGCAGCTTAGCTATGCTAACTAATTCAGAAGAGAAAGTATGCTATAAAGGGAAATGTTAGTGTCCAATAACATCATCTAATAAAGGTAGTTTAACTTTTTCTTTCCATAGCTATCTTTTATTTTTGTTGTTTAGTCACTAAGTTGTGTCTGACTCTTTTGAGACCCCAGGGACTGTAACCCACTAGGTTCCTCTGCCCATGGATTCTCTAGGCAAGAATACTGGGATGGGTAGCCATTTTCTTCTCCAAGGGATCTTCCTGACCCAGGGATTGAACTTGTGTCTCCTGCCTTGGCAGCACATTCTTTACCACTGAGCCACCAGGGAATCTTCATCTTTTGCTGAAGCCTGGGAAAAATTTGTGCTAGTGTAGAAGTCACATTAGTGCCCAGTCCACATTCCTGAGGAACTTTTGGTGTGCCCCAGTGAGATTCTGACGCTGGCATTGGCATCCCACAGGGCTGTTGTTCAGGAGCAGGATAAAGTGCTAAGGAAGTAATACCCCAGGGAGAAGCCCTCAACCAACGGCCTCCCAGAAGCTGGTGTATTAATATTCTAACTCCCTCACTCCTCAGGTGGAAATTTCTAAGGTGTGTGCTTTGCACATTTTCCCTACAGAATTAAGCTCTGGATGCCTTTTGTGTAGCCAACTGAGCCATGGACATACTTTTTATTGGTTACCCCCCATCACTAGATTCCTTCTTCCACTTCCCTTCTCCGAACTTCCAAGTAAACTATTTCACTGGAGTCCTTGCCTTATGATCTGCTTTTGGGATAAATCAAATTCAGACAGCCAGACTTCATATTTGCCATCTCAGCTAAAACAATCTGCAACACAGCTATTATTATTAGTCAGGGATTATGCTATTTTATGGGTGAAGAAATCAAATTTATGAGAGTGTAACAGACCAATAGTTGGTATCAACTAAAATTAAAACCCAGGAGTGTGTCACTCAGAAGTTTACAAGTTCTAATACACTTTACTCCATTTGAAGTGGAAGTTTTCCAATTATATGTTGATATGTTGTTTTTGTTGTTCATTCACAAAGTCATTCTGACTCTTTGTGACCCCGTGGACTGCAGCACACCAGGCTCCCCTGTCCTTCACTATCTCCCAGAGTTTGCTCAAATTCATGTCCACTGAGTTGGTGATGCTATCTAATCATCTCATCCTCTGTCATCCCCTTCTCCTTTTGCCTTCAATCTTTTCCAGTATCAGGGTCTTTTCCAATGAGTTGGTTCTTTGCATCAAGTGGCCAGAGTCCTGGGGCTTCAGCTTCAGCATCAGTCTTTCCAGTGAATATTCACGGTATATTTTCTTAAGAATTGATTGGTTTGATCTCCTCGCATTCCAAGGGACTCTCAAGAGTTTTCTCCAGCACAGTTCGAAAGTATCAATTCTTGTGCTCAGCCTTTATAGTCCAACTCTCACATTCATACATGAACTGGAAAAACCAGAACTTTGAGTATAAGGACCTTTGTTGGCAAAGTGACGTCTCTGCTTTTTAATATGCTGTCTAGGTTTGTCATAGCTTTTGTCTAGGTTCTGTCACAGTTTTTCTTCCTGCTCCAGTGGGCAACGTTTTGTCAGAATTCTTCGCTATTATCTGTTTGTCTTGGGTGGCCCTGCACAGCACTGCTCATAGCCTCACTGAGTTATGCAAGCCCCTTCAGCACAACAAGGCTGTGATCCATGAAGGGGAACTATTGGTATAACTTATAGTAGATGATGATGTTGGCAGTTTTATGGTTGGAGGATGTATTTCAGGGAAATTAGCCAAACAGTTTCTTACAGCAGCCTATAATATTTGTTTTCAATAAAACACTTCTGATAACATTTTGTTAAACAGGCGTTTTTAGCCTGAACGGAAATCAAAAGAGGTAATTTTAGGCTACTTGCTGACACAAATTTACTTGGTACTTTTTAGTTAGTCAAATTCTGACCAGAGGTAATTCTGTTGAATAAACCTGCTTCTTAAGATGGCCCATATGTATTCTTCTGAGAGCAACCTAGGTCTGCTCACGTTCCCATCAACATCAAGACTTGCCCAGAGAAAAGGATAGTGGATGAATACACATCAAGGTATAAATAATTCCCAAGGCTTAGGGCTCAGGAGTTGTATTTGAACAAAGAATTCAATCTCTCTACTATAGAATTAATAGAACTTTGGTTTTAGAGTTTCAGAAGTTAGTCACCAAATAAAATTTAGAGATATCTGATGAGGCTGGAGAAGGAAATGGCCACCCACTCCAGTATTCTTGCCTGGGAAATCCCATGGACCGAGAAGCCCCGCAGACTACAGTCCCTGGTGTGGCGACGAGTCTGACACGACTTCGCGACTTAAACAACAAAAAATGTGATGAGACACAGTTAACTTTCGTATGTTTTTCCTCATACAAGTTCTCTCAAGACTAATTCCATGTAAAGCTGGCACACACAGAAGATAGGGAAAATCCGAGGAAATAGCAGTTGCTTGATATTCATGTTTGCAATTGAATCTGTACATTCTTTTAGAGTTTTAGTTAACCATCTGCCAGGAAAAACCCTGCAATGTTGTCACACACAGGCAGTATACTGGGTTAATAGAATATTGTAAATAGCGTGGAAGAATTACAAGATCTTAGAGGGGAAAAAAGCTGTCTGTGTGCTCTTCCCTACCACTAGATACAATCTAAACACTGCATTCCTTAAAGGATATGCAATATCAATTACATTCATCTAGGCAATAGCTTGCCTCTCCTGGTTTTAACTAAACGCTGCGGCATGATCTTAAGCTTTAGTTATTGGAGGTAAACAAATGCCTCACGCCTGCTTCAGTTGAAGCTAAGGTCCATATGGGCAGCCCAGGAGGAGAATACTAATATCTAACAACACTGATTATCTACAGAAAATGTTTAAGGAATCCAATCCTACTCATATTGATGTCAGATTTTTATAGGGAACATTACATCACATAAAGTCTGAAAATGAAAGGAAGCCAGAATAAACAGAGCTGAGCATCAGAAAGTCTTAAGCCTCACGGCAGACATAGTTTAACCAGTGTAGCTGTATTTGTATAACTTTTGCTGGGACTGTGGTAATAAAATAGAACTCAGCTAATTGGAACACACTTATCTTACTTACAAAAGTGTACAAAATTTTATATACACATGCAAATAAAAAAAACTTTGCCTATCTCTAGAAATGTATATGCTTTTCATTTGTCCAATGACTCACACATGAGGTTTTTATAGTTTAAATAATGGAATGTCTCTATCAGTTCAGTTGCTCAGTCGTGTCTGACTCTCTGCAACCCCTTGGACTGCAGCAGGCAAGGCTTCCCTGTCCATCACCATCTGCCAGAGCTTGTTCAAACTCATGTCAGTTGAGTCGGTGATGCCATCCAGCCATCTCATCCTCTGTTGTCCCCTTCTCCTCCAGCCTTCAATCTTTCCCAGCATCAGGGGCTTTTCCAATGAGTCACTTCTTTGCATCAGGTGGCCAAAGTATTGGAGCTTTTGCTTCAGCATCAGTCCTTCCAATGAATATTCAGGACTGATTTCCTTTAGGACGGACTGGTTTGATGTCCTTGCAGTCCAAAGGACTCTCAAGAGTCTTCTCCAATACCAGAGTTCAAAAGCATCAGTTCTTTGGCACTTAACCTTCGTTATGGCCCAACTCTCACATCTATATATGTCTACTGGAAAAGCTATAACTTTGACTAGACAGAACTTTGTCAGCAAAGTAATGTCTCTGCTTTTTAATATGCTGTCTAGGTTGGTCATAGCTTTTCCTCCAAGGAGCAAGCGTCGTTTTATTTCATGGCTGCAGCCACCATCTGCAGTGATTTTGGAGCCCAAGAAAATAGTCTGTCAATGTTTCCATCGTTTCCCCATCTATTTGCCATGAAGTGATGGGACTGGATGCCATGATCTTAGTTTTTTGAATATTGACTTTAAGCCAACTTTATCACTCTCCTCTTTCACTTTCATCAAGAGGCTTTTTAGTTCTTCACTTTCTGCCATAAGGGTGGTATCATCTGCATATCTGAGGTTATTGATATTTCTCCTGGCAATTTTGATCCAACTTGTGCTTCATCCAGCCTGGCTGGATGTACTCTGTACTTTCATATGATGTACTCTGCATATTAGTTAAATAAGCAGTCACAATACACAGCCTTGACATACTCCTTTCCCAATTTGGAACAAGTCTATTGTTCTATGTCTGGTTCTAATGGTTGATTCTTGACCTGCGTACAGATTTCTCAGGAGGCAGGTCAGGTGGTCTGGTATTCCTATCTCTTTCAGAATTTTCCACAGGTTATTGTGATCCACACAGTCAAAGGCTTTGGTATAGTCAGTAAAGCAGAAGTAGATGTTTTTCTGGAACTCTCTTGCTTTTTTGACAGTCCAGCAGATGTTGGCAATTTGATTTCTGGTTCCTCTGCCTTTTCTAAATCCAGCTTGAATATCTGGAAGTTCACGGTTCCTGTACCATTGAAGCCTGGCTTGGAGAATTTTCAGTGTTACTTTGCTAGCATATGAAATGAGTGCAATTGTGCAGTAGTTTGAACAGTCTTTAACATTGCCTTTCTTTGGGATTGGAATGAAAACTGACCTTTTCCAGTACTGTAGCCACTGGACTGGCCAAGGCTGAGTTTTCCAAATTTGCTGGCATATTGAGTGCAGCACTTTCACAGCACATCTTTTAGGATTTGAAATAGCTCTACTGGAATTCCATCATCTCCACTAGCTTTGTTCAAAGTGATGCTTCCTAAGGCCCCCTTGACTTCACATTCCAGGTTGTTTGGCTCGAGGTGAGTGATCACACCATCATGGATCACACATTATCATGTATCGTGAAGATCTTTTTTGTACAGTTCTTCTGTGTATTCTTGCCACCTCTTCTTATATCTTCCACTTCTGTTGGATCCATACCATTTCTGTTCTTTATTGTGCCCATCTTTGCATGAAATATTGCCTTGGTATCCCTAATTTTCTTGACGAGATCTCTAGTCTTTCCCATTCTGTTGTCTTCCTCTATTTCTTTGCACTGATCCCTGAAGAAGGCTTTCTTGTCTCTCCTTGCTATTCTTTGGAGCTCTGCATTCAGATGGGTATATCTTTCTTTTTCTCCTCTGCCATTGGCTTCTCTTCTTTTCTCAGCTATTTGTAAGGCCTTCTCAGACAGCTGTTTTGCTTTTTTGTATTTCTTTTTCTTGGGGGTGATCTTGGTCACCACCTCCTATGCAATGCCATGAACCGCCATCCGCAGTTCTTCAGACACTCTATCAGATCTAATCCCTTGAATCTATTTTGTCACTTTCACTGTATAATTGTAAGGGATTTGATTTAGGTCATACCTGAATGGTCTAGTGGTTTTCCCTACGTTTTTCAATTTAAGTCTGAATTTGGCAATAAGGAGTTCATGATCTGAGCCAAAGTCTGCTCCCGGTCTTGTTTTTGCTGACTGTACAGAGTTTATTCATCCTCAGCTGCAATATATACTAAATGTATTTTAAAATAGTTCTGCCTATTTTTCAAAAATAAGTATTTATTCAACATTCTATAGCATATCCTCATTTTAAGCCCTCAAAACTTAAATATTATTTCTTAAGGATGTCATATTGAGCTTTGAAACAAAGTTAAATATCAAGTGCTCCAGTAATGGGATAGTGGTGTTGTGACTATGTGGTTGGTGTTTTTCTTTTAAATTTTCAATTACTGATGATACAAACAAGTGTTCACAAGATAAATTACATGATCTCTTGGGTTTACTTTAAAATGTTTCAGATGCTTGGAAAAATAAAGGTTGGAGAGAATAGATGGACAATAGTGCAGAGTGTTGGCAATTATTGAAGCTGAAATAAGAATATAAATGGGCTCATTATATTAGTCTTTCTTCTTTTGTATATTTTTTAAAATTTCCAGAATAAAAACATGAAACAAAAAGATTTTTGACCAAATGAAAATCACACAGCCTCTATTTAAAAGAGAAAGGAACAGTAACAGTGAGATAAATCAATTTATATCAGTAAGCATGATGTGATTTGTATTTTATGCTTTAAAATGTTCACATTAGTTACTTTCTATGATATAACTAACTTACCAGAAAGTGTTAGTCGCTCAGTTGTGTCCGACTCTTTACGACCCCATGGATTATAGCCTACCAGGCTCCTCTGTCTTTGGAATTCTTCAGGCAAGAAACTGGAGTGAGTAGCATTCCCTTCTCCAGGGGATCTTCCTGACCCAAGTATTGAACCCAGGTCTCCTGAGCCACCAGGGAAGCCCAAGAATTACCTTAGCGTGGATCTAAACAGCTTTAATTACATACAGAGACTCCAAATTTTTATTTAGTGCATTCAAATGCTATGTTAAATATTTATATCAATAAAAAGTTAACTTGGGAATACAAATATGATCTTTTTTAGAAAAGTGAAACTGTCTCATGTTCATCAGTTCGCATCCTTCTGAACTGGGCTTGAAAGTTTGCACACCCTCTGAGGTGACAAGGAGGCCTCTCCCAGGAAATGCCAGGTAGTGGTGCATCATGATAGCTCGTCAATCTTGCTGCAATTCTCTTTGCACAAAAGAAGTTCTGGACATTTTTCTGACAGAAGACTTTTAGGCACTATTTATTGACATATATTTTCAAGCATATGGGCAATAATATGTAATAATTACTAAATAATATCCTTTGTTTGAAGTATGCAAGAAAAGGGCTACCAGGTGGTTCAGTGGTAAAGAATCCACATGCCAATGTAGGAGACACGGGTTCAATCCCTGGGTTGGGAAGATCCCCTGGAGAAGGAAGTGGCTACCCACTCCAGTATTCTTTCATGGAGAATTCCATGGACAGAGGAGCCTGGTGGGCTGCAGTCCATGGCATCGCAAAAGAGTCAGAGATGACTTAGACTAAAATAATGATAACAACAACAAATGCAGGAGAAATGAAACTACCTATTCATAGCGGAGAAGTAATAAACTTTTATCTTAGTTTATGTGGATTTTAACAATAGTGTTTGTGGTTTATATAAATTTTATCTACATATGAGGCAGAAAATTCTTAAAATTAAACAATTTGTTTTTCAACAAAATCTGTTCCTTCACCATCATAAACACTAACCTGAACTCAGATGCTGCTTCTCATGTTAATGGGTAGTATTTGACTGCCACCTGATGGCTGGCCTCCTCCTTACAGAGGGATTTTCCTCTGACCCTCTAGCATGAGGCAACCTTACACCAACCTGATCCTCCAGATGCTAAATTAAAATAAGACTTTTTTTGCAAGACAGATACACCATTCTACCCAAATAGTGGACTCCTGAACTTTCTAACACAGTAAGATAAATATTTTGAAATATATAACCAGTTCTGTTCTATAATGGTCAAATATGCTCTACTAATATGAAAGCAGAAAGGTGAAAATATTAATAGTTATTTGTTATTTTTAAATAATCTCTTGTGTTTTAACATCTTAGTTTAGTCACATGAGTCGCCAAAGGATTAGGAAATTTGGAATCAGAAAACCAGAAAATCAGAAAACTAAAATCACACATTTAGGAAGTTATCCTTATTTTGAGTAGAAAAAGATAATTTTGAAAAATTCACTTTTTTCCTCCATACTTTTTTGCCTCTCCCATGCCCCAGTAAGTAAGAGCTGTTACGAGAACAAAAAAGAAAAAAAATCAATATTCAGTGCATTCTGGGTCATCAGGTAGGCAGCCATAAAGTTTACACCATATAAGTCTACTCAGAAAATAGTAGACTCACTATGGACTGTAGCCTGCCAGGCTCCTCTGTCCATGGGATTCTCCAGGCAAGAATACTGGAGTGGGTTGCCATGCTCTCCTCCAGGGGATCTTCCCCACCCAGGGTCAAACCCACATCTCTTACGTCTCCTGCATTGGCAAGTAGGTTCTTTACTTCCCATCTGGGAAGCCCAGAAGCAAATATGTCCAATCAACTCCTTCCTCTGCCTAAGGGAGGATACATGAGGTCACCTGGACCCTAAGGTGGTGGGCAAAAGCCTGGGGTGAGGGGGTCTGGAGAAGCCTGGCTCATCCTCAGGGGACCACAGGGAAAGGAGGAAGGTCAGAGTCAGATGTGGGCAGCACCACTGGTGCTCAAAATTGTGTGGCTCGCAGTGTTTCTTCTACCGGAATTGATTCTTCCTTCTCATTTCTAGATCAAAAAAGTTAACAGAGAGATTGGTACACCCATCATCCTGTCAGATCATTGCCTTCTATTTCTGAAACGCCAAATGCATTTCCTGCTGCCATTTCCTTCCCTAACCCACCGTCTGACCTGAATTTTCTTTTATTCTAAAGTGAAGTGAAATGAGAGTCGCTCAGTCGTGTCCGATGCTTTGTGACCCCATGGACTACAGTCTATGGAATTCTCTAGGCCAGAATACTACGGTGGGTAGCCTTTCCCTTCCCCAGGAGAATCTTCCCAACACAGGGATCCAACCCCGGTCTGCTGCATTGCGGGCGGATTCTTTACCAGCTGAGCCACAAGTGAAGCCCAAGAATACTGAAGTGGGCAGCCTATCCCTTCTCCAGCTCATTTTCCTAATCTAGGAATTGAACTCGTGTCTCCTGCATTGCAGGCAGATTCTTTACCAACTGAGCTATTCACCACAATAGGACACAAACTTCCTACTGCCTTCATTTTCATCACATACTCCTATCCACGATCAGTCACAGATCCACTGCTCTGGCCCACTTCCATGTCTTCCTCCTCTCAAAGTCATACCCATCCTCTTATTTCACTATTTCGCACTACCTGTATGCTCTGTGAGTCCAAATATTCCTAGCCCCGGAGACCCTCTCCCTCTCCTTCACCCTTCATTCGCGTGTTGTGATGCCTACCATGTGATTCCCATCTGCCTACAGATCAGTGGTCCTCAGCCTTGACTGCAACTAGAATCACACTGAAAGCTGGTTTTTTTTTTTTTTTAATGTTCTCTCTTAAACACAGAGAATCTGATTTAATAAGTCTAGAAAGGAGTAATGTGGATCAGTATATTTCAAATGCTCACCAAGTGATTTTAATTTGGGCCAGGTTACACACAGCAACAAAGGCCCCATGCAGCCAGAATAAATAATTAAGTTATAAAACCAAACAGAAAAAAGGAATTAATTCAAATAACTTTTGAAGCCATTACTCTACGTGCTTCATTGGATATATTCTAAGGGCAAAAAAAAGAAATGTTAAGATTTTGCTTGGTATTGCCTTGTTAGTAGTCATACTGTATTGAAACTCTTGAAACTATTTTACATACATTTTTGGACATTCTAAATAAGTTAACGTTACTGCTACTAATGAATGAAGATTTTCATTGTAAAAAATTTAGCATATATATTTTTAAAAAACAAGAATAAATGCTGAAATGTTCATTTTGACTTGTATTATTAATTTTTAAATTAAATGGGAACAATCTCTAACACATGAAATTAGGATTATCTACAATTCCAGAAAATAACTTTTCCAAGTGACTTTTTTTCTTTCAGTTTTGTTTAGATATAACAGACATGCAACACTGTGTAAGTTTAAGGTGTACAGCATAATGACTTGACTTACGTACATCATGAAATGATGACCACAATAAGTTTAGTGAACATCCATCATATCATATAATACAAAACAGAAGGAAAAAAAACTTGTTTTTCTTACGTTGAGAACTCAGAATTTACACTCTTAACAACTTTATAACATCAACAGTGTTAATTCCATTTTTTGTATTTCACATCATATCTTTAAGACTTACTTATAACTGGAAGTTTGTACATTTTGACTGCCTTCTCCCAATTCCCCCTCTCCCTATCCCTTACCTTTGGTAACCACAAATCTTGTCTCTTTTGTATTAGTTTTTTTGTTTGTTTGTTTTGGGAGTATAATTGACCGACAACAGAGATTCACAATACAGTGATCGAATATTTGTATATACTACAAACTGATCACACAAGTCTAATTACTATCTGTCATCAAACAAGTTATTATAGTATTATTAACTATATCCCCTATGCTGTGCATTACATTCATGTGATTTATTTATTTCATAACTACAAGTCTATATCTCTTAATTTCCCTTATCTATTTCATTTATCCCTGCAACCCCCTCCTCTCTGGCAACCACCTATTTGTTCTCTGTATTTATGAATCAGATTGATGATGTTCTTTACAACCAAAGATTGAGAAGCTTATACAGTCAGTAAAAACAAGACCTGGACCTGACTGTGGCTCAGACTCATCAACTCCTTACTGCAAAATTCAGGATTAAATTAAAGAAAGTAGAGAAAAGCCACTAGGCCATTCAGCTATGACCTAAATCAAATCTCTTATGATAATACAGTGGAGGTGATGAGTTGATTCAAGGGATTAGATCTGGTAGACAGAGTGCCTGAAGAACTATGGATGGAAGTTTGTAACATTGTACAGGAGGAGGAGACCAAAACCATCTCCAAGATAAAGAAATACAAGAAGGTAAAGTGGCTGTCTGAGGAGTGGCTGTCTCACCTTTAAAGAGCTGAGAATAAAAGAGAAGCAAAAGGTAAAGGAGAAAAGGGAAGATATACCCAATTTAATGCAGAGTTCCAGAGAATAGCAAGGAGACATAAGAAGGCTTTCTTCAATGAACAATGCAAAGAAATAAGGAAAAACATAGAATGGGAAAGAGCTTTTCAAGAAAATTGGAGATATCAAGGGAACATTTCATGGAAGGACGAGCATGAGAAAGGAGAGAAACCACAACCCTAACAAAAGGAGAAGAGATGGAGAAGAGGTGGAGCGAATCACAGAACTTACCAAAAACAGCCTTAATGACCCAGATAGCCGCAATGATGTGGTCGCTCACCTAGAACCAGACATCCTGGGCTGTGAGGTCAGTGGGCCTTAGCAAGCAGTACTGTGAACAAAGCTAGCGGAAATGACAGAATTTCATCTGAGCTAAAAGATAATTCTGTTAAAGTGCTGCACTCAATATGCCAGCCAATTTGGAAAACTCAGCAGTGGCCACAGGACTGCAAAGGTCAGTTTTCATTCCAGTCCTAAAGAATGTTCAAACTATGGTACAATTGCACTCATTTAATGGCAACCCACTCCAGTGTCCTTGCCTGGAGAATCCCAGGGATGGGGGAGCCTCGTGAGCTGCCATCTATGGGGTCGCACAGAGTCGGACACGACTGAGGCGACTTAGCAGCAGCACATGCTAGCAAATCCTTCAAGCTAGGCATCAGCAGTATGTGAACTGAGAAATTCCAGATATACAAGCTGGATTTAGAAAAGGCAGAAGAACCAGAGATCAAACTGCCGACATTCGTTGGATCATAGAGAAAACAAAGGAATTCTAGAACATCTATTTCTGCTTCATTGACTACACTAAAGCTTTTGACTTTGTGGATCGCAACAAACTGTGGAAAATTCTTAAGGAGATGACAGTACCAGACCACATTATTTGTCTCCTGAGAAACCTGTATGCGGGTCAAAAAGTAGCAATCAGAACAACGGACTGGCTCAAAACTGGGAAAGGAGTACAAGACTGTATATTGTCACCCTACTTGTTTAATTTCTTTGCAGAGTACATCATGCAAAATGCTGAGCTGGATGAATCACAAACTGGAATCAAGATTGCCAGGAGAAATATCAACAACTTCAGATATGCAGATGAATACCACTCTAATGGCCAACAGTGAAGAGGAACTAAAGAACCTCTTGATGAAAGTGAAAGAGCAGAGTGAAAAAGCTGACTTGAATCTCAACATTCAAAAAACTAAGATCATTGTATCTAGTTCCATCACTTAATGACAAATAGATGGGGAAAAAATGGAAGCAGTGATAGACTTTATTTTCTTGGGCTCCAAAGTCTCTGCAGACAGTGACTTCAACCATGGAATTATAAGACGCTTGCTCCTTGAAAGGAAAGCTATCACAAACATAGACAGTGTTTTATAAAGCAGAAACATTATTTTGCTGACAAACATCCATCTAGTCAAAGCTATGGTTTTTCCAGTAGTCATATACAGATATGAGAGCCAGATCATAAAGAAGTCTGAGCACCAAAGAATTTATGCTTTTGAATTGTGGTGCTGCATAAGACTCTTGAGAGTCCCTTGCACTGCAGGAAGATCAAACTAGTCCACCCTATAGGAAATCAACCCTGAATATTCATTGGAAGGACTGAGGTTGAAGCTCTAAAATTTTGGTCACCTGATGAAAGAGCCAACTCACTGGAAAAGACC
>SJYC01034895.1:0-13836 GCA_006408675.1 Madoqua kirkii
TAATAATAATGTTAAGAGATCTAGCTAAAAAATCTGTAGATAAATAAAATTGAATTATTTGAGAGAATGGCACTGAAACATGTATACTATCATGTAAGAAACGAAGCGCCAGTCTATGTTCGATACAGGATACAGGATGCTTGGGGCTGGTGCATGGGATAATCCAGAGAGATGTTATGCGGTGGGAGATGGGAGGGGGCTTCGGGATTGGGAGCTCGTGTATACCTGTGGCTGATTCATGTCGATGTATGGCAAAACCGATACAGTATCATAACGTAGAATAAAGTAAAAATAAAATTTTAAAAATAAAACAAACAAACAAAAATAAAATAAAAATATCCAAATACTAAAAAGAAGGCAGACAAGGAAGGAAAGAGGAATAATATAGGACACAAGCAGAAAACTCTTCTGCTGCAAATGTCTAAAAACTCTCAGCAAATTTAATAAACATCTTTTTTAGATGCATAATTGAGCTCTCCAAAAAGGGACTAGAAACTAAAAATCCAAGTAACAATCAAGTGACTCAATGTTACAGCTACAGGGGAGGGGAGTGAAATTTCCAGGTGGACAGGAAAAGATTCCAGGTGGACAACTCAACAGCTTTGTGACTCCTTGGTTGATAAAGGAGTTTAGCTCCCATAACTGCCCATCTGCAAGGCGGCGCCTTTCCACTAAGACATTCTTGGCCTCTCCTTCATTCTCCAAGTCCCTGTCTAACTGGAGATTCTGCCTCTGTAATGTTTATTTTTATTATAAGCAACAGAAAACGGACATGAGGGTTGGGGAAGGGTGAGTGTGGAGAAGTCCTGGACCTGACTCTAATTCAAATAGGGTGATTTGCCTGAGTGCTTAGACATGTCCAACCCTTTGCAACACTTTGGACTGTTGCCTGCCAGGCTCCTCTGTCCGTGGGGTTTTCCAAGCAAGAATACTGGAGCAGGTTGCCATTTCCTTCTCTAAAGGAATCTTCCTGACCCAGGGTCAAACTTGCATCTCCTGTGTTTCCTGCATTGCAGGTGGCATTCTTTACCTGCTGAGCCATTGAGGAAACCCAGGGTGACATGCCTTTTCCTAAAGCAATCACATAGGGGACACAATATTCGATTTTCCATTTAAATTATATTCCCACTCCTGGAACAAAGGGGGAGATCAATACCACTTAAGCTATCGTAGCAGACACTTTAGCCTTCTGTCACATCACCTTGTCCCTCTTATCTCAGCCTCAACTGTGACAGAAACTTCTGTGCATGTTGAATCCATCCCACCTCAAGCAATTTGCCCTGTGTTTCTATACTTTTCTGCCTAAAGGCTTTCCAAAAAAAGCTTGAGGAGTTTGCTCAACCCACACACACTCACAGGCTAGAAACACAGAGGAATTAACATCCCTAGTTGCAATATTCAACCAAATGGAGATGAGGATAACAGATTAATTCCCCAACATCCCAACTCAGAGGATCTTTGAAAGTGCTGAAACCCAGTTGCTCACAGTAACCAGCTTGGTAATTCATTCTTAATCAGCTTTTCTTCATCCATATATCATTCTTCCTACTCCCTCTCTCCTTGAAATTACCTCCCAAGTAGACCACCTGCACCAAGTCCTAATCTTAAACTGTTTAGGGGAATCAGCTATGTGGATTATGTAATTATTATGTAATAAGTTATGTAGATTAGACGTAAGATGGAGGATGATTTCTCTAAAAACAACTAGAACATGATCACCGAAACAGTGAGTGTATCTGAGTAACACAAAACAACAAAAGTCTACCACAAACCTACAATCCCCCAACCTTCTCCCACCTACTTAGAGGAGATCAAGCTTTCTCATCTACTCTAGAGAGACTCCCAAGAGCCTTGCACAGTCTCTGGCCTGAGTGGTAAAAGGCGACAAAATGTGGATACTGATTCAGGTCCTCTTTTTTTCTTTTTTTTCCCTAAAGTCATGTAAACTCAAATTCATCAATTTTGTGTTCTTCTGAGGGTCATTTTGACAAAAATATTCATCTCTTTTCAACTTCTGCCTCTTTTTTGGCTGTTTGTACGGCTTGTGCTGGCTCCCAAAATTTTTGTCCTTGTCTGGCAGAATCAGGCAGAATCAGCTTTGAAAAGGGGCTGTGTACCTTGATTTTATTGCCTTTTGATTAGTCTTCTCAACCAGGAGTTCCAAGAAAAGTAAAACACTATCTTTCCTTTCTTCTCCAGTGTTAGATTTGTTGTTGTATAGGATCCAGAGAAGGCAAGTGAGAACCAACAGTGCAGGAATTTGTATGCTGTTGATGGGAATGTAAATTGATGCAGTCACTATGGAAAACAGTATGAAGCGGTCCTCAAAAAAACTAAATATTGAGTTGCCATGTGATCCAGCAATACCACTCCTGGACATATATCTGTAGAAAACTCCTGAAAGAATTCATGCACTCCAATGTTCATAGCAGCACTATTTACAATAGCCAAGACATGGAAGCAAATGAAATATCCATTAACACATGAGTGGATAAAGATGCAATATATATGCACAATGGAATATTAATAAGCCATCAAAAGAATGAAATTCTTCATGGAAAATAGATGGGGAAACATTGTCAGACTTTATTTTGGGGGGCTCCAAAATCACTGCAGATGGTGATTGCAGCCATGAAATTAAAAGGTGCTTACTCCTTGGAAGGAAAGTTATGACCAACCTAGACAGCAAATTCAAAAGCAGAGACATTACTTTGCCAACAAAGGTCTGTCTAGTCAAGGCTATGGTTTTTCCAGTGGTCACATATAGATGTGAGAGTTGAACTGTGAAGAAAGCTGAGAGCCGAAGAATTGATGCTTTTGAACTGTGGTTAACACATGAGTGGATAAAGATGCAATATATATGCACAATGGAATATTAATAAGCCATCAAAAGAATGAAATTCTTCATGGAAAATAGATGGGGAAACATTGTCAGACTTTATTTTGGGGGGCTCCAAAATCACTGCAGATGGTGATTGCAGCCATGAAATTAAAAGGTGCTTACTCCTTGGAAGGAAAGTTATGACCAACCTAGACAGCAAATTCAAAAGCAGAGACATTACTTTGCCAACAAAGGTCTGTCTAGTCAAGGCTATGGTTTTTCCAGTGGTCACATATAGATGTGAGAGTTGAACTGTGAAGAAAGCTGAGAGCCGAAGAATTGATGCTTTTGAACTGTGGTGTTAGAGAAAACTCTTGAGAGTTCCTTGGACTGCAGTAAGATCCAACCAGATCATCCTAAAGGAGATCAGTCCTGGGTGTTCATTGGAAGGAATAATGTCAAAGATGAAACTCCAATACTTTGGCCACCTGATGCGAAGAGCTGACTCATTGGAAAAGACTCTGATGCTGGAAGGGATCGGGGGCAGGAGGAGAAGAGGACGACAGAGGATGAGATGGCTGGATGGCATCACCGACTCGATGGACAAGAGTTTGGGTAAACTCCGGGAGTTGGTGACGGACAGGGAGGCCTGGCATGCTGTAATTCATGGGGTCACAAAGAGTTGGATATGACTGAGCAACTGAACTGAATTGAACTGAAAAAGAATGAAATGATGCAATTTGCAGCAACATGGATTGACATAGAGATGACCATACTAAGTGAAGTAAGTCAGAAAGATAAAAACAAATATCATATGATATCATTTCTATGTGGAATCTAAAATATAACTCAAACGAACTTATTTACAAAATGAAAAGACTCAAGAGCATAGCAAACAAATTTATGTTTACTGATGGGGAAAGGGGGTAGGGATGTACAAATTAGGATTTGGGATTAGCAGATACAAACTACTGTGTGTAAAATAAACAATGAGGCCCTACTGTATAGCAGAGGGAACTATATTCAGTATCCTATATTAAACCATAATAAAACAAAATAGAAAAATATCAGATAAGTCCAAACTGAGATGGTCTATGAAATAAACCAAACTGTCAGTCAAGAGCAAAGAAGGCAAGAAACAGTTCCAGATTAAAGGAGACCAAAGACACATGACTACTCAATGCTTACATGTGATTCTGGACTAGATCTTGGGCTAGAAGCAAAATAAAGCTATATGAAGGACATTACTGGGACAATTGACAAAACTGGAGTATGAATTATAGATAAAAGCATTGTATCAACTTTTTCAAGTTTAATAACTGCACTGTGGCTTTGTAGGAAGATATCTTTGTGCTTTGGAAATTGGCACTGGGGTGTGAAGAAGTAAAGGGGTGTCAGCTATACAGCCTACTGTCAAAAAAAAAATTCTGTAATGAATTTATTAACAGACATAAAAGTGGCCACCCAGACAAAACTCATTTGAATGACCATTTTCTACAACTATAGAGCTGTAAAATTTCTCTGTTAAAGAAAATGAAAGGAGAAAAAGACTGTAGAGAAGAAAACTTTGAAAGCTGTACTAAACAATACATAGAATTCTTTGAAATTAAACCCACTAATCCTTTTTAGCCCATTTCAAATATTTTCTCTAACAATCTGCTATACAGCCTACTGTCAAAAAAAAAATTCTGTAATGAATTTATTAACAGACATAAAAGTGGCCACCCAGACAAAACTCATTTGAATGACCATTTTCTACAACTATAGAGCTGTAAAATTTCTCTGTTAAAGAAAATGAAAGGAGAAAAAGACTGTAGAGAAGAAAACTTTGAAAGCTGTACTAAACAATACATAGAATTCTTTGAAATTAAACCCACTAATCCTTTTTAGCCCATTTCAAATATTTTCTCTTAACAATCCCCTTTGTCCACCCTTGTGATCATAATAATCTCAAAAATTACTTTTGTACACATCAGAAAAGGTTCATCTCCTATTATACAGAGTGAAGTGAGTCAGAAAGAGAAAGAGAAATACTGTAGTCTAACACATATATACAGAATCTAGAAAAATGGTGCTGAAGAATTTATTTACAGGGCCACGATGGAGAAACCGACATAGAGAACAGACTTAGGGACGTGGGGAGAGGGGAGGAGAGGGTGAAATGTATGGAAAGAGTCACCTGGAAACTTACATCACCATAAGCAAAATAGATGGCCGACGGGAATTTGCTGTGTGGCTCAGGAAGCTCAAACAGGGGCTCTGTATCAACCTAGGGGGTGGGATGGGAGGGAGATAGGAAGGAGTTTCAAAAGGGAGGGATTCATGTTGAGGTTTGACAGAAAACAGCAAAATTCTGTAAATCAATTATCCTTCAATAAAAATAAATTAATTTTTTTAAAGGGTCATCTCATTAGACTTGGCCTAATTATTCACACAGATGTAGGGCTTCCTGTAGCTCAGTGGTAAAGAATCTGCCTGCCAGTGCAGGAGACCCAAGGTCGATCTCTGACTCAGAGAAGGAAATGGCAAGCCACTCCAGCAGTCTTGCCTGGAAAATCCCATGGACAGAGGAACCTGGCAGGCCACAGTCCATGGGGTCACAAAAGAGTCAGACATGACAACGATTAAACAGCAACATATAAAAAAGGCTCATCTCATTAGGTTTGGCCTAATTATTCACATACATGTAGCAAGTACTAATTAGCCATACAGGCCTCCTTGAGATCTTGCAATCCTACAGCCATATGGTATTGAACAAGTAGTAAGGCTGCCATATTAACTTCCGTCTGGACATTTTCATAAGGACTGAACTTCTAAAAGCTGTTCATTTGCTTCCCTGAGATTATGAAATGAGGCCTAGGAAGTTACCTTCACATGTTAAACCTGAAATATCTACAAATTTGGGTGAATTTCTCTCTAGAGGTCACTAAAATTATCTTAGTTTCCTGACCTAATTAGCATGTTTACCACCTGTGAGGCTGGGATCCTATAAACTAGTCACCAAGCCATACTTCCTTGGAGGATTCTAGAGGCATGTCTTTCATGAGTAAAACTGAATAAGCATTATTCTTGAATATGCTAGAACCTTGTTCTCACAATCAGTTTGTCAAACTATATTCTGGTAAAGAAAAAAAGGAGAGAGAGAGAATAGATCCTTATCGAACTTATGCAAATTCTATTTTGTCATGAAAAAGGAGACTCAGTAAAAAGTTTTAATTGCATTTTTTAAACTTTTTTTGAGATATAACTCAAATACCATTAAATCCATCTTTTAAAAGTATAAGATTCATCAGTTTTCAGTATCCGCAAAGTTGTGCAACTATCACCATTATCTAATTTCAGACCACTTTCATCACCCCCAAAAGAAACCCCATATCTATAAGCAGTCACTTTCAGTGACTTCAGTCCCACTTCAGTCCCGAGCAACAACTAATCCACAGATAGCCCCCAACTTACAATGGTTCAATTTACAAACTGTCAACTTTACAATGGTGTGAAAGCAAAATGCATTCAGTAGAAACCAAACTTCAAATTTTGATTTTTTCCTGAACTAGCAGAATGATACTCTCATAATACCTGGCAGGAGTAGCAAGCCACAGCATCCACTCAGTCATGTGATCAAAAGGTTAAATAACCAAAACATTTACAAGCATTCTGTATCCAGACAACTATCGTATTTTCACTTTCAGTGCAGTAGTCAATAAATTATATGAACTATTCATATAAAAGCCTATTATAAAATGGGCTTTGCGTAAGATGTTTTTGCCCAACTATCAGTTCAGTCTCTCAGTTGTGTTCGACTCTTTGCAACCCCATGAATTGCAGCACGCCAGGCCTCTCTGTCCATCACCAACTTCCGGAGTTTACCCAAACTCATGTCCATCGAGTTGGTGATGCCATCCAGCCATCTCATCTTCTGTCGTCCCCTTCTCCTCCTGCCCCCAATCTCTCCCAGCATCAGAGTCTTTTCCAATGAGTCAGCTCTTCACATGAGGTGGCCAAAGGATTGGAGTTTCAGCTTCAGCATCAGTCCTTCCAAAGAACACCCGGGACTGATCTCCTTTAGGATGGACTGGTTGGATCTCCCTGCAGTCCAAGGGACTCTCAAGAGTCTTCTCCAACACCACAGTTCGAAAGCATCAATTCTTCGGTGCTCAGCTTTCTTCACGGTCCAACTCTCACATCCATACATGACCACTGAAAAAAACATGACCTTGACTAGATGGACCTTTGTTGGCAAGCTAATGTCTCTGCTTTTCAATATGCTGTCTATGTTGGTCATAAATTTCCTTCCAAGGAGTAAGCACCTTTTAATTTCATGGCTGCAATCACCATCTGAAGTGATTTTGGAGCCCCCAAAAATAAAGTCTGACACTGTTTCCACTGTTTCCCCATCTATTTCCCATGAATTGGAGTTTCAGCTTCAACATCAGTCCTTCCAATGAAGATTCAAGACTGATTTCCTTTAGGATGGACTGGTTGGATCTCCCTGCAGTCCAAGGGACTCTCAAGAGTCTTCTCCAACACCACAGTTCGAAAGCATCAATTCTTCGGTGCTCAGCTTTCTTCACGGTCCAACTCTCACATCCATACATGACCACTGAAAAAAACATGACCTTGACTAGATGGACCTTTGTTGGCAAGCTAATGTCTCTGCTTTTCAATATGCTGTCTATGTTGGTCATAAATTTCCTTCCAAGGAGTAAGCACCTTTTAATTTCATGGCTGCAATCACCATCTGAAGTGATTTTGGAGCCCCAAAAAATAAAGTCTGACACTGTTTCCACTGTTTCCCCATCTATTTCCCATGAAGTGATGGGTCCAGATGCCATGATCTTAGTTTTCTGAATGTTGAGCTTTAAGCCAACTTTTTCACTCTCCTCTTTCACTTTCATCAAGAGGCTTCTTGGTTCCTTTTGACTTTCTGCCATAAGGGTGGTGTCATCTGCATATCTGAGGTGACTGATATTTCTCCCAGCAATCTTGATTCCAGCTTGTGCTTCTTCTAGCCCAGCCTTTCTCAGGGTGTACTCTGCATAGAAGTTAAATAAGCATGGTGACAATATACAGCCCTGACATACTCCTTTTCCTCTTTGGAACCAGTCTGTTGTTCCATGTCCAGTTCTAACTGTTGCTTCCTGACCTGGACACAGATTTTTCAAGAGGTAGGTCAGGTGGTCCGGTATTCCCATCTCTTTCAGAATTGCTAGACTATAGGCTGATGTAAATGTTCTGAGCTCACTTAGAGTAGGTTAGGATAAGCTATGATGTTTAGAAGGTTAAGTATATTAAATACATTTTGAACTTATGATATTTTTAACATATGATGGCTTATTGGGACATATCCTTATCATAAGTTGAGGAAGATCTGAACTTCTGTTTCTAGGGATTTGTCTATTCTGTATGTGAAAGTATGACAGTGAAAATGTTAGTCACTCAGTCATGTCCAACTCTGCAGCCAGGCAGGCTCCTCTGTCCATGGGAATTTTCCAGGCAAGAATATTGTAGTGGGTTGTTGTGCCCTCTTCCAGGGGATCTTCCCCACCTAGGAACTGAACTCGGGTCTCCAGCATTGCAGGCAGATACTTTACCATCTGAGCCACAAGGGTATCCCCTATTCTGTATATTTTATGTAAATTAAACCATGAGCATGTAAATTAAATATGTGACCTATTGTGTCTGATTTTTCCACTTACCATAATATATTCAAGGGACCTCCGTGTTGTAGCATGAATCTATACTTCATTTTTCTGAATAATATACCATTGAATGGATATACCACATTTTGTACACCCATTCCTCAGCCCATGGACATTTGCATTGCTTCCACTTTTTCATTATTATGAATAATACTGCTATGAACATTCATACTCAAGTTTTTGTTTGTACAAAAGTTTTCATTTCTCTTGAGGGTATATCTAGAGATGAAATTGCTGGGTCTTATATATTTACCTTTTTGAGGAGTTTCCAAACTGTTTTCCAATGATGTACCATCCTTCATTCCTTCAATACATAATGGATCCAATTCCTCTACACCCTCACCAACGTGTGTCATTGTCTTTTTTTATCATATCCAGTGAGTGTAAAGTGATATCTCATTGTGAGTTTGATTTGCATTTCCCCAATACTTTGGTCACCTGACGCAAAGAACCTACTCATAGGAAAAGATCCTGATGCTGGGAGAGATTGAAGGCAAAAGGAGAAGAGGGCAGTAGAGGGTGAGATGATTAGAGAGCATCACTGACTCAATGAACATGAATTTGAGAAAACTCTGGGAGATAGTGAAAGACAGGAAAGCCTGGTGTGCAGTCCATGGGGTTGCAAAGAGTCAAACATGACTTAGTGACTGAACAACAACAAATAGTAGTAATGTTGAGCATCTTTTCAGGGGTGTTTAAGGGTCATCTGTACACCACCTTTGGAAAAATGTCTATTCTGATCTCTTGCCCATTCTAATCTGTGCAATTTGTCTTTTTATTTTTGAATTATAAGAAATTTTTATAAATTCTGGGTACTCTACATTTATCAGATGAATGATTTGCAAATATTTCTCCTGTAAATTGTCATTTTGCTTTCTTGGGTCCTTGGAAACACAATTCTTAATTCTGAAGTCTAATTTATGTATTTTTTCTTTTATAGCTTCTGTTTTTTTGAGTTTAAGTATAGTTTATTTACAATATTATATTAAATTCAGTTATACATGTTGACCCAGTATTTTATAGATTATGTCATTAAAAGTTATTTAAAATAATGTTATAATTCTCTGTGATGTACAATGTATCTTTGTTGCTTGTCTATTTTGTACATAGTGGTTTGTATTAATTACTTTCATACCCCATTCCGCCCCTCTCCCCTTCCCTTTTCCCCACTAGCAAACTCAAGTCTGCTTTCTAGACCTGTGCATCTTTTTTTATTTTGCTATATACATTCTTTTTTTTTTTAGATTTCACATAGGAGTGATATTATACAGTATTTCTCTTTCTCTCTTATTTTGCTGAGCATGATATTTTCTAGGTCCGCCAATACTGCTGCAAAGTTCATTTTTTTTTTTGGCTGAATAGTACTCCATTGTATATGTATATAACACATTTTCCTCACCATTCATCTGCTGATGGACACTTAGGTTGTTTCCGTATCTTAGCTACTGTAAACAATGCTGCAGTGAACATGGAGATGTGTGTATATTTTTGAATTAGCATTTTCTTTGACTAGGTACTCAGAAGTGGAATTGAGATCTTACAATAGTTTTATTTTTAATTTTTTAAGCAAATGCCATACTATCTTCAATTTACATTTATCACCAATTTACATTCTTATCAAGTGTGCAAGGATTCTCTTTTCTCCATATCCTCACCAACATTTGCTATTTTAATGTTAAGCATGCTTTTATGTAACTTTCAGTCATTTGTATGTCTTCTTTGGAAAAATTCAAAGAATTATTCAGATCTTTGCCCATTTCTTTGTTTGTTTGATATTGAGTTGTATGAGTTGCCTATATATTTTGACCCCTAAGTGGTTGCATCATTTGCAAATATGGTATCCCATTCAGTAGATTGTCTTTTTGCTTAGTCAACAGTTTCCTTTGCTGTGCAAAAGCTTTTTAAGTTTAGCTAGTCCCATTTGTTTATTTTTGCTTTTGATTCCTTTATTTTAGGAGACAGATAAAAAAAAATTTGCTACAATTTATGTCAAAGAGTATTCCGCCTATGTTCTCTGCTGACTGGTTTATGGCTTCATATCTTACATTTAGGTTTTTTATACATTCTGAGTTTATTTTTTTTGTATGCTGTGAGGAAATGTTCTAATCTCATTATTTTATGTGAAACTGTCAAGTTTTCCTAGAACCAATTATTCAAGAGACTGTATCTTCTCCATTATATGTTCTTTCCTCCTTTATCATAGATTAATTGACTATACATGGGTAAGTTTATTTCTGGACTCTGTTCTGTTCCATTGATCTAATTTTTTAACCAATACCAAGCTGTTTTGATACTGTAGTTTTGTAGTATATTCTGAAGTCTGGGAAGGTGATACATACAGTTTTGTTCTTTTTTTTCTCAAAATTGCTTTGGCAATTTGAGGTCTTCTGTGGTTCCATGTATATCTTAGGATTATTTGTTCTAGTTCTGTGGAAAATGTCATGTGTATTTTGACAGAGATTGCATTAAAGCTGTAGACTGCTTTGGTAGTATGGCCATTTTAACAGCATTAATTCTTCCAATCCAAAAGCATGGGATATCTTTCCACTTCTCAGAGCTGGAGCCAAGTGTAGAGCAGGGATTTCCCCTGGGTTGGTGGCATCACAGCCCTGCAATGAGTGGGGTCAGTCACAAGTTGCTGGAGTGGAAGCCCTGAGGGTCTGGCCCAAGCTGACTCTGTTCCCATTAAGTGTGTGCTTTCCCATGTTCCAGCACCAGGACCTTTGCCCAAGAAGTGCTGAAGCAAGCAGGGCTCATTCACATTCCCAGTTGGTGTCAGCCACAGACAGTTCTAAACTGTCTCCAGTGAACAGTCTGTGCAGGCAGCAGGAATTTTCTTTGCTCTGCTCAAATGCAGCCTGAAGTCCAAGCCTCCTTTCTGCCTCACAGCTGATCACTTCTCTCAGCCTCTGCGGCCCCTGCCCTGCTCTGGAGCTGCACTGCAGGGCGGGTGGGGCCCAAGTGGACTCATGGCGTGTATCTGGGCATGAGCTGTGATGGAGCAGCCAGCGTCAGAGATCTAGGCAGCTTCTGAGGCACCTCTTGGGTGAAAGATGCTCAGTCGTGTATGACTTTTTGCGGCCCCATGGACTATACAGTCCATGACATTCTCCATGCCAGAATATTGGAGTGGGTAGCTGTTCCCTTCTCCAGAGGATCTTCTCAACCCAGGTATCAAACGCAGGTCTCCTGCACTGCAGGCAGATTGTTTATTAGCTGAGCCTAAATGCCAACAATGGCCAGTGTCGCCCCACTTGGATTCTGCCCTGGGATCAGGCAGCCTCTGCATCCCATAGAAAAATCTGAGTTTTCTCCCCAGTCATGGTACCCATAGGTTCTGTGCCACCCATGCGATGTGGAGTCAGCAGTGCTGGAGCATTGGCTCAGCTAGGGTTGGGGCTGTGTTAAGAGGGTCAGGGAAATCCACAGCCTTCAGAGCAGTCCTCTAATCACCCTCACCACCCTGCACCAGGGGAAAGCCAGCACATGAGCTCCACAGGAGCAGAGTGCAGGCTTCCCACAGCCCTCCTGTTAGTCCCAGTCATCTTCCAAACAGCCACGGGGGCTTGTCTCCCCCATGTAGGACCCCAGGACTGGGGCATCAGATCTGAGGCTGTCACTGCTCACTCCCCAGGGCAGGTATCTACCTGTACAGTCTCCTTTTCCCTCCGAGTCCCATCCCAGAGACACAAACCCCCTGATTGCTTTTCTTCCCTTCCAACCTGATTACATGTATACCTTTCCTACAGCTTTGGTTGTACAGGCATCTTTTTGACAGTTTCCAATTAATTTTCAGCGAGAGCTGTTCCACATGTAGATGTATATTTTTTGTATTGATGAGGGGAGGTGAGTTCTGTGTCCTCTGTTCCACCATCTCTTCTCTTGCTTCTGGTTTTGGTGTCATAGCTAAAAGATCACTCATCACCTAATCCAAAGTCATAAAGATTTAAATTTATATTTTCCTTTAAGAGTCTTAAAGTTTTGGTTCTCAGCAAGAGTTTTTTAATTCAAGGAAGGTGTCTATGAGACTCAGAAATAATTTTTAAATATTTCATTTCATTTCATTTACATAAGGAAAATCTAATAAATCACAGATTAAAGATAACTTACAAAGAAAGATAAAGGGCTTTTTCCTATGTCCAATGAGTATAGAACATTAAAACAATAATACTTCATTATTTCATTTTAAAATGAAATTCCCCATACATTCATTCAACCTATTTAATTCTTATTCTGCTTAATCTTGAGGGTAAAACATTTTGTGGACTGAAGGGGCATTACATAGATTACGCAGAATATAAAGAAAAGTCTTTCATATTGCCATTTGGCAAATGCATCAGTCAGTAAACCAGGAAAGCAAGCCCTTTGAAACATGATGAACTATGCCAAAGTTTTAACATATTTCATAGCTTCTTTTCAGACTTAGATGTTATAAGCCAAGGCAAATAAAATTCACTTTCAAAGTTTCATATCTTAGAACAAACTGATACTTTAGGACTGTCTTTTTCTCTCTTATATTCTTACAAGTGTGCATTGAAGCTTTCCAGAAGCTACATGACATATGATATCACAGACTGAAAGCTGAAAGAGATAGGAGACTCAAGCTGAGTCCCATTAGCCAGACATCAGAGATTTACAAAAATCAATTCTTCTCATTAATTTTTTAAAAATACAGTTCTCATTAAATATGTTACTTAGGTTAGCATGAAATCAGTTCATTATTGTTATTTTCAAAAGCAAACATTTAAAAGATGTATTGGCTTTAGTTTTTAATATGGTAAATGCTGACAAATGTAACCTACTTAGACAAAAGCTCATTCATTGTGCTTTTAAATGTTGAGAATGTAAAAGAATCCTGAGACAAAAGGATCTGATAATCTCTTCATTAAGATAAAACTATTCTCTTTTTCCTTGGAAAAAGAAGGCACATAAACCTTTGTATTTCTCACCAATGTTCACAGTATAGTTTCAGCTACTCATATTAGTTATAACTTTCAACCAAAATAGTTAACTTCCATTTCACATATAAAATTGAAGGGTCATTATTTAATAAAAATAAGCATGAAGCAAACCAGCAAAGCTCATAAACATATATAACACAACTTTTTACAACTATACACATTCTTGTCACATTTTACTGTACCAAATGTGAACATATTCATTAACATGACCCAAAGATATAGCCTCTCTATAGCATATTTTTAAAAACAAAAAGCATATAAACTTAAGATAATGTTTAGTAACTAAAATTTCAGAAGTGTATCTTAGTTAGAAGCTATTTAGGTATCCCAAGATTAACACACAGATTAGGCTAAT
>SJYC01034896.1:0-25735 GCA_006408675.1 Madoqua kirkii
TCTGAATTCTTCATATTTGTTTTTATATAAATAAGACATAATATTACTGAATAATCATATTTTAGAAGTCAATTTTCATTAAAATTTCACAGCAGAAACTTTGAATATCATAGGCAAACACTTAAGAATACCTTGATGGTTTAAATGGGCAAATTTTATGTTATGTATATTTTACCAAGATTTGGAAAAAAGGTTATTTGTGTTTTTCAGCTGCCAAGATGACTCTCTACCCTGCAATATGTCTGGACTGAGTGTCTCCATAACAGATAATTTTCTCCCTGTATTTTGTCAGATGCAGGATGTGTGGGGAATGCTGCCATAGACAAAAGCTGAGAGGAGGCTAAGAAAAGCTGACATCCAGGAAAATCTCCCCAGCCCAGGGCCTGGCGCATTATAGCAGATCAATAAATCTTTATTGAATGAATTAATGAATTACTTCTAATCATCATGTAGCACTGTTTCCATATTTGAAATCCTTCACCTTTTCATCCATTGTTTATCCTGCTTCTCTGATCCATCAGTCAGAGAAGAATTTGTCATAAGCCGTGTAAGGTAAGTCCTTTTGGATTCCACTTAGAAGGATAAAGAAATATTCGAATAGTTTCTGAACAGAGGCTTAATCCAAGAGACTGACTTACTCCTACCTGTTACAAAGATTTGAAAAAGCTCTTTGAGCCTGCAGGAATTCTCATAAATTCTCTGTGCCCTTCTTATGGTAATAATCTTCCCTTCCAATCTGGCAGTAAATGCAATTTAACCTAAAAATATCAGAGAAAGACAAAGGTAATATTTTGTCTCCTCAGTGACTCTGCAAAGAACAGTTATGTTCTAAGAAAAGTCTTAGAGCACGAAAAACTTAAAACACACAAACCTCAAACTTTTCCTAAATGCACTAGTATATTCAAATAGTATAAGTCTGACACCAAGTGGTAAAAAAAAGGTATAAGCACTTTAACTAGAAAATATAACTGGTATTGTTGTTACAGGGTATTTGATAGACCAAAAAAATTATCTAGTCAGTGTTATGTACATGTCTAAGACTCACCATCAATACCAGCATCCATCTAATCATATTTTTAAAAGATACATTAAAATTTCTCTCTACATAGAGATGCTGTAAGAATAAGTTAATTTAAAAAAATTTTTGTGCCTAGCCTATGATAAGTGCTAACTAAATATTAACTCTTATAATTTCATGTCAGCTAGGTGTTAGGGATACTGAGCAAGCTGTCCTTTTCCTCAGGGTGCAGGTGTGAGGAAGGGAAACAAAGGAAAACCAAATGACACCGTGTTAACAGGCACTGTAACAGACATGTTAAGTATGTTCTGGAAATGTATACGAAAGGCAGAGATCAATTCCTTCTGAGTGTTTTCTCTAAGAACTGCTCCTTCCTCAGATACAGACCTTTACATTAATAATCTGTGACCCTGCTTTCTGTCCATGCATTACTGACCCAGAGGTGGACATCTGTCTCAGGCTGGGACCATCAAATATTTTCTTTTAGGAATTTGTATTTGAGAACTCGATACTTTCATTAATCTGAGATGTCCGCTTGAGCCAAGGATGTAAACTGTTATCTGGTTAGGTGGTCATGTGTACAGAGAAACTGGAAAAGACTGCCTGAGGGGAAAAAAAGAAAAAAGCAAAAGTACAGAGAGAGGCAGAGGTGAGAGAATTCACGTGTCACCAGAGAAACAGCAGATCTTCTTTTGAGGAACAAGCTGTTAGGAATCCTAATGGTTTTCTAACTTGGTTCAAGATGTAAAAAATGGCCTGAATGATACCTTGATCTTGTGTTTTGAGAGACATCCCTATATGCTTATAATAAATTTGCCTTCCTTGCTAAATCTTGCCTTAGTGAGTCTGTTATTTTCCACTAAAATAATCTTACTGACACACCAGATAAACTCAAACATTAACTTGCTATTCAATATGTTCTTTAGTAATTCAAAGTTTATTCTTTTAAATATTGGAGTACCTGTTACATAATATAACTTTATACCAATTTTACACCAATGAAGTGACTATTTTTATAGGACATAAAGGCTATCAATCTTGATTATTTGTGAGCAAAATACGTATGTAAACTTAGAGAAAAAAGATCATTTGAACTTAAAACTTTACAAATGTTGTGGTCATTTTGCAACATATGTTAGTATCAGATTTTCATACTGGACACCTAAAATGTTCAGTTCAGTTCAGTTCAGTTACTCAGTCATATCCAACTGTTTCAATTCCATGAACCACAGCACACCAGGCCTTCCTGTCCATCACCAACTCCTGGAGTTCACCCAAACCCATGTCCATTGAGTTGGTGATGCCATCCAACCACCTAATTCTCAGTCGTCCCCTTTTCCTCCTGCATTCAGTCTTTCCCTGCATTAAGGTCTTTTCAAATGAGTCAGCTCTTTGCATCAGGTGGCCAAAGTACTGGAGTTTTAGCTTCAACATCAGTCCTTCCAATGAACACCCAGGACTGATCCCCTTTAGGATGGACTGGCTGAATCTCCTTGCTGTCCAAAAGACTCTCAAAAGTCTTCTCCAATACCACAGTTCAAAAGCATCAATTCTTTGGAGCTCAGCTTTCTTTGTAGTCCAACTCTCACATCCATATATGACCACTAGAAAAACCATAGCCTTGACTAAACAGACCTTTGATGACAAAGTAACGTCTCTGCTTATGAATGTGCTGTCTAGGTTGGTCATAAATTTTCTTCCAAGGAGTAAACATCTTTTAATTTCATGGCTACAGTCACCATCTGCAGTGATTTGGAGCCTAAAAAAATAAAGTCTGACACTGTTTCCACTGTTTCCCCATCTATTTCCCATGAAGTGTTGGGACCAGATGCCATGATCTTCTTTTTTGAATGTTGAGCTTTAAGCCAACTTTTTCACTCTCCTCTTTCACTTTTATCAAGAGGTTCTTTAGTTCCTCTTCAGTTTCATCTGAATATCTGAGGTGATTGATATTTCTCCTGGCGGTCTTGATTCCAGCTTGTGCTTCTTCTAGCCCAGCATTTCTCATGATGTATTCTGCATATAAGTTAAATAAGCAGGGTGACAATATACAGCCGTGATGTACTCCTTTTCCTGTTTGGAACCAGTCTGTTGTTCCATGTCCAGTTCTAACTGTTGCTTCCTGACCTGCACACAGATTTCTCAAGAGGCAGGTCAGGTGGTCTGATATTCCCATCTCATTCAGAATTTTCCATAGTTTATTGTGATCTACAGTCAAAGACTTTGGCATAGTCAATAAAGCAGAAATAGATGTTTTTCTGGAACTCTCTTCCTTTCTCGATGATCCAGCGGATGTGGGTAATTTGATCTCTGGTTCCTCTGCCTTTTCTAAAACCAGCTTGAACATCTCAAGTTCAAGTTCATGGTTCACATATTGCTGAAGCCAGGCTTGGAGAATTTTGAGCATTATTGTACTAGCATGTGAGATGCGTGCAATTGTGTGGTAGTTTGGGCATTCTTTGGCATTACCTTTCTTTGGGACTGGAATGAAAACTGACCTTTTCCAGTCCTGTGGCCACTGCTGAGTTTTCCACATTTGCTGGCATATTGAGTGCAGCACTTCCACAGCATCATCTTACAGGATTTGAAACAACTCCACTGGAATTCCATCACCTCCACTAGCTTTGTTCGTAGTGATGCTTTCTAAGGCCCACTTGACTTCTTATTCCAGGATATCTGGCTCTAGATTAGCGATCACATCATCATGATTTCTGGGTCATGAAGACCATTTTTGTACAGTTCTTCCATGTATTCTTGCCATATCTTCTTAATATCTTCTGCTTCTGTTAGGTCCAGACCATTTCTGTCCTTTATTGAGCCCATCTTTGCATGAAATGTTCCCTTGGTATCTCTAATTTTCTTGAAGAGGACTCTAGTCTTTCCCATTCTGTTCTTTTCCTCTATTTCTTTGCATTGATCTCTGAGGAAGGCTTTCTTATCTCTTCTTGCTATTCTTTGGAACTCTGCATTCAGATGCTTATACCTTTCTTTTTCTCCTTTGCTTTTCACCTCTCTTCTTTTCACAGCTGTTTGTAAGGCCTCCCCAGACAGCCATTTTGCTTTTTGGCATTTCTTTTCCATGGGGATGGTCTTGATCCCTGTCTCCTGTACAATGTCACAAACCTCATTCCATAGTTCATCAGGCAATCTATCAATCAGATCTATGCCCTTAAATCTATTTCTCACTTCTGTTGGAGAAGACTCTTGAGAGTCCCTTCGACTGCAAGGAGATCCAACCAGTCCATTCTGAAGGAGATTAGCCCTGGGATTTCTTTGGAAGGAATGATGCTAAAGCTGAAACTCCAGTACTTTGGCCACCTCATGCAAAGAGTTGACTCATTGGAAAGACTCTGGATGCTGGGAGGGATTGGGGACAGGAGGAGAAGGGGGCGACCAAGGATGAGATGACTGGATGGCATCACAGACTCTATGGAGGTGATCTGAGTGAACTCCGGGAGATGGTGATGAACAGGGAGGCCTGGCGTGCTGCAACTCATAGGGTCACAAAGAGTCGGACACGACTGAACAACTGAATTGAACTGAACCGAAGTTAGATTGAAGAAGGAAATGGCAACCCACTCCAGTGTTCTTGCCTGGAGAATCCCAGGAACGGTGGTGCCTGGTGGGTTGCCTTCTATGGCGTCACATAGAGTCAGACACAACTGAAGTGACTTAGCAGCAGCAGCAGCAGCAGCAGCAAGATAATGACACCTCCAGTTTCACAGGATCTAAACTTCTGATTTTCAAACGAAGAATAAAGTAGTTATGTCCCTCTTCTCTGGAAGTCATTTAAAAGGTGCTAAAAATGCTCAAACTATTGCACAATTGCACTCATCTCACATGCTAGTACAGTAATGCTCAAAATTCTCCAAGCCAGGCTTCAGCAATATGTGAACCATGAACTTGAACTTGAGATGTTCAAGCTGGTTTTAGAAAAGGCAGAGGAACCAGAGATCAAATTGCCAACATCCGCTGGATCATCGAGAAAGGAAGAGAGTTCCAGAAAAACATCTATTTCTGCTTTATTGACTATGCCAAAGCCTTTGACTGTAGACCACAATAAACTATGGAAAATTCTGAAAGAGATGATAATACCAGACCACTTGACATGCCTCTTGAGAAACCTATACGCAGATCAGGAAGCAATAGTTAGGACTGGACATGGAACAACAGACTGGTTCCAAACAGGAAAAGGAGTACATCAAGGATGTATATTGTCACGCTGCTTATATGCAAAATACATCATGAGAAATGCTGGGCTAGAAGAAGCACAAGCTGGAACCAAGATTGCTGGGAGAAATATCAGTCACCTCAGATATTCAGATGACACCACCCTTATGGCAGAAAGTGAAGAGGAACCAAAGAGCCTCTTGATGAAAGTGAAAGAGGAGAGTGAAAAAGTTGGCTTAAAGCTCAACATTCAGAAAAAGAAGATCATGGCATCTGGTCCCAACACTTCATGGGAAATAGATGGGAAAACAGTGGAAACAGTGTCAGACTTTATTTTTCTGGGCTCCAAAATCACTGTAGATGGTGATTGCAGCCATGAAATTAAAAGATGCTTACTCCTTGGAAGAAAAGCTATGACCAACCTGGACAGCATATTCAAAAGCAGAGATATTACTTTGCCAACAAATGTCCATCTATTCAAGGCTATGGTTTTTCTAGTGGTCATGTATGGATGTGAGAATTTGACTGTGAAGAAAGCTGAGTGCCAAAGAATTGATGCTTTTGAATTGCGGCTTGGAGAAGACTCTTGAGAGTCCCTTGGACTGTAAGGAGATCCAACCAGTCCGTTCTGAAGGAGATTAGCCCTGGATGTTCTTTGGAAGAAATGATGCTAAAGCTGAAACTCCAGTACTTTGGCCTCCTCATAGGAAGAGTTGACTCATTGGAAAAGACTCTGATGCTGGGAGGGATTGGGGGCAGGAGGAAAAGGGGACGACAGAGGATGAGATGGCTGGATGGTATCACCAACT
This sequence comes from Madoqua kirkii, assembly GCA_006408675.1. NCBI lineage: Eukaryota > Metazoa > Chordata > Mammalia > Artiodactyla > Bovidae > Madoqua > Madoqua kirkii. Next base: position 5,998 of record SJYC01034896.1, read on the forward strand.
CGATGGACATGAGTTTGAGTAAACTCCGGGAGATGGTGATGGACAGGGAGGCCTGGTGAGCTGCAGTTCATGGGGTTGCAAAGAGTCGGACACGACTAATCAACTGAATGAACTGAACTGAACTGAAGATAACAAGGAAAGAAATGTATAATGCATCTTTGAGGAGAATAGTGACAGCTAGTATTGAAACCACAATATAGCTGGAGGAGAGGCCAAACTAGAGAAGGTAAACTAAAGCCAGAAGTAAAGAGGGGACGTCTGTTGTTGAAAAGCTCAGAAATAACCTGCGATATATATTGCTCATAGGTAAACAATACATGGTTATCAGAGTTCTCAGAGAAAGAAGACTAGTAGATTGTGATATATATACACCTATGCATATGAATATTATGTATATAAACATTATTTTTCTGCTCACAAATATATGAATAAACAGTTCTTTAAATAGAAAATTGGCTCATTCATTTATGGAGGCAAACAAGTCTTGAGATGCGCTGGGTCAGTTAGAAAGCTAGCGACTCAAAAAGACACTGATTTTGTTTCAGTCTAAGTCTTAAGACCTGTGAACTAGGAGAAGTGATGGTGTAACTCCCTCCCAAAGGCCAACAGACTGCAATCCCAAACATTTGTTTCTGTTTGTGTAGAAAGGCAGTCACACAAGAAGAATTCTTACAGGGGGTAGGGATAGTCTTATTGTTCTGTTCAGGCCTCCCACGGATTGAATGAGGCCCATCCACATATGAGGCAATTTTAATCACTCTACTGATTTAAAAGTTAATCTCATCCAAAAATATCCACAGAAACACCTCCAAATAATGTTTGACCAAATAGCTTGGCACCTCATGGCTGAGTCAAGTTGACACACAAAACTGACAGATATATTGAGGTATAAAACTGAAGTCACTTGCCAAAACAGGAGGCAGAGCATACATATATTTGTAACAAGATCATTCCATTTGTTCCAAAAAACAGAAATGGAAGCGCTAAATGACAAATAAGACAGATAAACCAAATTTGTAGGAAGGAGTCTGACCCTGGGCAAGTGGGACTGGAAGGCAGGGAGGCAGGAAGGTAGGAAGAAAGGGAGGGAGGGAAACGGAGGGGAACTTGGAGGAAGATGGGGAGGCAAAGGGAAAGGGGATTTCCAGACCTGGAATGAGTCTTGATGCCTTTCGCATGGAGGCCTCCAGCAAGAGCTGGACCTAGAAAAATGCACTTGTTTCACAGATAAAAAATAAAAAATGAACCAGGAGAGAATTCATTCTCATGATACTATATCAGGAAGGGGCTGAGGAAATGAACAATAAAATAGGGAAGACAAGAAGCATTCTCCAGATAATATTGCTACAGGGCATTTGAGAATGAAAATAAAACATTTTGCCACAAGTTTTAAAACATAATGAAACCGTGCTTATATTAAGCAAGAATACAAAACAAAGATGACAGAGCTCTGGAGAGAGACAGCAAGACAGTCATAAGCCATTAACTAATAAGCCGTTAGCCAATTTAACTAAGAAAAAAGGGATAGGCGAAAGTATAAATACAGAAAATAAGTGGAAAATAATCAGATTAAAAAGAAATTAAAATTATCTTGAGACTGATTTGTTCATGTCAAATACATTTTAGAACCCAGATAAAATGGATAATTTTATATGACAGTAAAATTTACCAAAATAGACTCCAGAAAAAGAGAAAATCTAGATAATCAATAATCATAGAAGACAAAAAAAAAAACTATTAAAGAGAATGCTCAAGAAAGCAAAACACACTGCTCACCTGAAACTATCACAACATTGTTAGTCAGCTATACCCCAACACAAAATGTTTTTGGTGTTAAAAAAATTAAAATTAAAAACAAGCCCTGATGAATGCACAAAGAAATATTACCATATCTTTTAAGAATAGATTATTACAATGCTATTTAAATTGTTCTAGGCCATAGAGAAGGAAAGATTAACATTGATTTTTATGACCCAAACAGGACATTGTCTCTGAAACCTGATACAGATTGCATAAAAAAGAAAACTATAGGCCACTATTATTTATAAATATTAATTCAAAAATGCTAAGCATACTCACTCCAATACTCTTGCCTGGAAAATCCCATGGATGGAGGAGCCTGGTAGGCTGCAGTCCATGGGTCGCAAAGAGTCATACATGACAGAGCAACTTCACTTTCACTTCTCACTTTCATGCATTGGAGAAGGAAATGGCAACCCACTCCAGGGTTCTTACCTGGAGAACCCCAGAGTAGGCTACCGTCTCTGGGGTCACAGAGTCGGACCGACTGAAGTGACTTAGCAGCAGCAGCAAGCATACTATTAGCAAAGAGAATCAATCAGCACATTGAAGGGAAAATACACCATAATCAGTTACGGTTTACCCTAGGAATGTAAAAATGAAACAATATTTCAGAAAGTTTTTCTAAATATGACACAAACCCAGAAATCAGAAAATAAATGGTTTATAAATTCAACCACTTTTTAATATCTAAAATACTGCAAATTAAAGCCACTACAAACACAAATACATTGCAGAACAATAATTCATATCACTAAAAATGACTAATGCATCTATATTTATATCTATGTTTTATAACTTGATAAGCCCAATGACCCTATAGAAAAGTAGGCAAATGATATGAGGAGACAGTTCACTAAAATGTAAATACAAATGGCTCCTTTACTACTATAAAAGTAGCTTACCTCTCTCATGATAAGAAAATAGCAAAATGACTCTGAGTTAAATTTTCACCTATCAAAAGGGCAAAGATAACATTATTGATACACTTCATTCATCAAGCATGACACACTACTGCTAGACAGTAGACTGCCACAGCCTGTATGAACTGTCACACTACTGGAACTTATCCTCCAAGTCTATTCTTTGATTTGCAAAATGGTGGCTGTCCAAGATTAATCACAGCAGTTATTGTTAATACTATTAAAAGTTTTAAAATAACTTAAATGCTCACCAATAGGGTCTAGTTGATAGTGCATGATATAATGTAAGACCAGGCAGTTGGGAAAATGTGGATTTACCCTAATTCCCAGAGAATACCATGCAGCTAAATGAATGGATTACTGCGTGAATGAAAGGAAGAAAGGGAGAAAGGAAGCAAGGAAAGGAGGAACTAAGACAGGAAACAAGGAAGAGAGCTCCTTGTTTGTACTGATATATCAGTACTTTATATATGTACTGACATAAGTAATTTCCAAGACATATTAAATGAAAAAACTAAGATACACAAAAGTACATATAGTATGCTAAGAAGTAAAAAATGACTTGTCAACATATTAACTTTATTAGGTATACGTCTCTGGAAGGATACCCCAAAAAGTGATAACAATGATTGCCTCTGAGGAGGGAACTCAGAAACTGAGACATTAAAGTAGAAGACATACTGCTTTAATTTTGAATTTATAACCATAGAGTTGTAGAATTTATAACCATACTACCCAAAAAGTATAATAAAAATTTTTATACTTTTTAAATTAAAAAATAGAATCTATATTCATTAAAAGGTAGTAAAGACATATTACCTGCAAAAGGAAACTCCCCTCCACCCAAATCATAATCTATAATAAACCCATAAAAAAGGAAATAAGCAAATGAGATATTTATGTTCTCTGTTAAGTTTTCCCACTACAGCCATGTCTTGGAATCTGTCTGTGCTTTGATTGTCTTTTCTGATCCATTCTCCACCCTCCCTTGGGTTCAACAGGAGAGCTGAGGGGAAAAAGGATGGTAATATTTGCTTATTTCTTTTCCAGCCTTTGCCCTTTAGAGTCTACCCCAAGAAGGGCTGCTTTTGTCTACCACAGGTCACAGCTCCTGTTAAAAGCCCTTCACAAACAGCCTGCTGTGTCCACATACCATTACCAGCCGCTTCATTCTCTCACTATCCCCACCACACCCTCAGTCATGGGGTGGTAGCAGTCCCATCACACTCAGCACAAGATTACTGCTCTATTTTTTTTTTAATCTTCCTTGTTCCCTAACCACATCTTTGTAAACAGTTTCTTTTTAAAACTGCCCTCAAATTATATAATTAAACATGTTATTTCATGGCAAACTCTGACCGATAAATCATTTCACCACTTACCATTAGTTCTTCAACTAATATTTGCTCTTTCTGTGTCTCAACTCTTCTCCTTCTCCCAAGATGCAGTTCAAGGCTCACTTAACTTCACACTGTTATTCTTCTTTCGTCACATTTCACAGAACTACTAAAATATGTGCATTCTCTTAGTTTTCTTCATCTTTTTCTTTTCAACATTCAAATCATCTTGCATTTGGAGGATCATTCTTAAAAGAGAAATTTTCATTCTTTATAAGTCATCTGAGATGTTGCTGGCCCCAGGTTTTCTACGGCTTTGCCTGACTGAGTGAGGGACCAGGGTGGAAACTAACATCTCTGTGGTAGGCAGCAGGGCCAGTTTCACAAGCTGGTGATCTGTGTGATCAGACAGGAACCTGTGCTTAGAAGAATCTCACACTTGGCTTAATGTAAAGCTCTCACCAACTTGAAAATATCAATATCTTTTTAGCAAAGAGTTCTGTATTTTTATTTTTCACTGAGCCTCCTAAACTGTTTAGTCAGTTATGATAGCAATATTTAAGATGGCATCCAAAGATCCTACTTCCTGAAAGTCATATATATGTGCGTAATCTCCTCACCTTGAGCATGGTTGGACCTCGTGACTTTCTTCCAACCAATAGAATACAGACCTAGTAATGAAATATCACATCCAAGATTGGGTTACAAAGGAACTATGGTTTCCCTTGGTTCTCTCTTTCTCTCATTCTCTCTCTCAAGAAGCCACTTACTATGGTGTAAACTGCCCTGTGGGGAGCCCCATGGAGAGGGACTAACATCCTCAGCCAGCAACTCACCATCAAGGAGAGTGAGCTTGGAAGCAGACTGTTTCACAGTCATGCCTTCAGATGAGACCTCAGCTCTACCCACAATTTGCAGCATGTGAGAAATCTTGAGATAGAGGCACCCAGATAAGCAGTACCTGGACTCCTAGCCCACAAATGCCATGAGATAATAAATAAGTATTATTTTAAGCTGCTGAATTTTTAAAATAATGCACCAAGCAGCAATAGATAACTCATTACAAATCCTTAAGATAAGATCTCTACCATATGTAATCCTTTAAAGATTATAGAAATTTTCAATGAGGACATTACAAAAATACAACATGTCAGTTAATTTTTAGGATTACAAGAATCTGCCCCATACTTGTTCCTGGTACAATCTCACTTTTTCCTGAATCACCCTCTGAGAGAACCTCAGCAAACTAAAATCAATGTCCTCCCCTATCTTTTCTATTATTATTAATGAAGAAGTATGTACACTGATGGCTGTTTTTCATTTTATTAGCCCCAGAACCCCACATTTATACCTTCTGACCTAGGTGAGTACAGCAGTGATCCATTTCCAGAGCTCTAGGCTACTGAGCAGGAGTCACACACTGCTTGTTCTCTGCAAGTTTGTTTCAGGTAACCCTTTGTGACTTCTATGCCATTCACATCCTATGTTTTAGTGCTGGTCTTTTGATTCAGAGAAATTAGTTTGGTTATTTTCCAAAATTGCCAGCAGATGTATCACAGTAATCCAAGTATATGCCCCAAAACAGTAATACTGAAGAAGCTAAAGTTGAGTGGTCATATGAAGACCTACAAGATCTTCTAAAACTAACACCCCAATAAGATGTCCTTTTCATCATAGGAGACTGGAATTCAAAAGTAGGAAGTCAAGAGATACCTAGAGTAATAAGCAAGTTTGGTCCTGCAGTACAAAATGAAGCAGGGCAAAGGCTAACACAGTTTTGCCAAGAAAACACAGTATTCAAGGAAATATCTTCATCTAAAGACACAAGAGACGACTCTACATATGGACATTACCAGATGGTCAACACCAAAATCAAATTGATTATATCCTTAGCAGCCGAAGATGGAGAATCCCTATACAGTAGGCAAAAACAAGACTGAGAACTGACTGTGGGTCAGATTATGAACTCCTTATTGCAAAATTCAGACTTAAATTGAAGAAAGTAGAAAAAAACACCAAGCCATTCAGTTATGACCTAAATCAAATCCCTTACAATTATAAAGTGTAAGTGACAAATAGACTCAAAGGATTAGATCTGATAGAGTGACTGAAGAACTATGGATGGAGGTTTGTAACATTGTACAGGAGGTAGTGATCAAAACCATCCAAAAAAAAAAAAAAAAAAGAGAAAGAAAGGCAAAATGGTTGTCTGAGGAGGTCTTTTAGCTGAGAAGAGAACCAAAAGGCAATGGAGAAAAGGGGAAATATACCTATCTGAATACAGAGTTCCAAAGAATAGTAAGGAAAGATAAGAAATCCTTCCTAAGTGAACAATGCAAAGAAAGAGAGGGAAACAATAGAATGGGAAAGACTAGAGATCTTGTCAAGAAAATTAGAGACAGCAAGGAAATGTTTCATGCAAAGATGGGCACAATAAAGGATGGAAATGGTATGGACCTGACCTAAGCAGAAGATATTAAGAAGTGGCAAGAATACACAGAAGAATTGTACAAAAAAGATCTTCACACCCAGATAATCACGATGGTATGATCACTTACCTAGAGTCAGACATCCTGGAATATGAAGTCAAGTGGGCCTTAAGAAGCATCACTATGAACAAGTGGAGGTGATGGAATTCCAGTTGAGCTATTTCAAATCCTAAAAGATGATGCTGTAGAAGTGCTGCACTCAATATACCAGCAAATTTGGAAAACTCAGCAGTGGCCACAGGACTGAAAAAGTCAGTTTTCATTCCAATCTCAAAGAAAGGCAATGCCAAAGTATGTTCAAACTACCACACAATTACATTCATTTCACATGTGAACAAGGTCATGCTCAAAATCCTCCAATGTAGGCTTCAACAGAATGTGAACCGAAAACTTCCAGGTGTTCAAGCTGGATTTAGAAAAGGCAAGGAACCAGAGATCAAATTGCCAACATTCATTGGATCATAGAAAAAGCAAGAGAATTCAAGAAAAACATCTACTTCTGCTTCATTGACTACACTAAAACCTTTGACTGTGTATATCACAACAAACTGTGGAAAATTTTAAAGATATGGGAATACCAGACCAGTTACTTGCCTCCTGAGAAACCTGTATCCAAGAAGCAACAGTTAGAACAGAATATGGAACAACAGATTGGATCAAAATTGGGAAAGGAGTGTGTCAAGAATGTAAATTGTCAACCTTTTATTTAACTTACATGCAGAGTACATCATATGAAATACTGGGCTAGATGAATCACAAGCCAGAATCAAGATTGCCGGGAGAAATACCAATAACCTCAGATATGCAGATGATACTACTTTTATGGCAGAAAGTGAAGAAGAACTAAAGAGCCTCTTGATGAAAGTGAAACAGGAGAGTGAAAAAGTTGGCTTAATACTCAATCTTCAAAAAACAAAGACTTGGGATCTATCTGGTTCCATGGCTTCACCGCATATAGATGGGGAAACAACTATACGTTAACATGAAGTCTGTTTTATGTTCTTGGGCTCCAAAACCACTGCAGATGATTACTGCAGCCATGAAATTAATGATTCTTGCTCCCTGGAAGGAAAGCTACGACAAACCCAGACAGCATACTAAAAAGCAGAGACTTACTCTGCCTACGAAAGTCCATCTAGTCAAAGCTATAGTTTTTCCAGAGTCATGCATGAATGTGAGAGTTGGACTGTAAAGAAGGCTGAGTGCCAAAGAATTGATGCTTTTGAAATGTGGTGTTGGAGAAGACTCTTGTGTGTCCCTTAGACTGCAAGGAAATCAAACCAGTCAATCACAAAGGAAATCAACCCTGAATATTGACTGGAATATGGAAGGACTGATGCTGAAGCTGAAGCTCCAAAACTTTGGCCACCTGATGCTAAGAACCAACTCACTGGAAAAGACCCTGATGCTGGGAAAGACAGAAGGCAGGAGGAGAAGCAGAAGACCGAGGACAAGATAGCTGGGTGGCATCAATGACTCAATGGATATGTGGTTGAACAAGCTCCAGGAGATGGTGAAGGATGGGGAAGCCTGGCTGTACTCCATGGGGTCACAATCAGACAAGACTGGGTGACTGAACAACAACAACAACCAGCAGATGTTAAAATTAAGTACATTTTCCTAGGATTCCTGGATAGTGAATAGTTAAGGGTTGCGTGTGCTATGCTTAGTCGCTCAGTCGTGTCCGACTCTTTGTGACCCATGGACTGTAGCCCACCAGGTCTCTCTGTCCATGGGGATTCCCCAGGCAAGAATACTGGAGTGGGTGCCGCCCCCTGCAGGGATCAAACACAGGTCTCCCGCATTGCAGGAGGATTATTTACTGTCTGAGCCACCAGGGAAGCTCAATTCAGAGTTATGCCGAGTTAAAATCACAAACTCTAAGCCAAATATTGATCATATTGACCCCTGTACTCATTTTCAAACCTAGTTTTTCTTATACAATTTCCCAGGTTATCTCTGCATTAATAACCCTTTATAGCAAAGCAACCTATCCTTTTAAAAGAATTTATCTAATTTGAAACATCAACAAAAGTTAAATAGAGACAAACCATAAAACACAAATACTATACCCCAAAATATACTTTCTCAGTCTTGTATCAGCCCGGGACTATATTTTTAACTTCTTGCTTTTAATCTCCTATCATGCCTAATCCAGTCTAAAGAAAAGACTGACTTACTAGTAAACCATTGTGGGAGGAAACAAGGTGAGTGGGGAAGGAAGGAATGAGAATTTTATTGACTTGAAAAGTAAATGTGATCTTAACATTTTGCTTGCTGCTGCTCCTGCTAAGTCACTTCAGTCGTATCCGACTCTGTGTGACCCCATAGATGGCAGCCCACCAGGCTCCCCTGTCCCTGGGGTTCTCCAGGCAAGAACACTGGAGTGGGTTGCCATTTCCTTCTCCATTGCATGAAAGTGAAGTGGCTCAGTCGTGTCTGGCTTTTAGCGACCCCATGGATTACAGCCCACCAGGCTCCTCTGTCCATGGGATTTTCCAGGCAAGAGTACTGGAGTGGGGTGCCATTGTCTTCTCCGTAACATTTTACTTACAATTTGTTAATTTTATGTTATGCTTTCTTGTTTACCTAATTTTCATATCTCCAAAGGTAATTTAAACCTTAAATAAATAGAAATTAGTAACATTTTAAAGATACCAAGCATAAGTCTATATGTTTACATACCAATGAAATTATTTGCACCAAGGTTTTTTGAATTGTCAAAAGAAACATATGTAAGGTATTATTTCTATCACAATTATTATTTATCATTATCAAAACTGACCTTCTTGTGACCTTTTCTGTGTAAAAGAAGTCTTAAATTTAACATCAGATAAAGCAAGGAATTCAGAAACGCATATTTCCTCTATTAAAATGTCCATATCTGGAAGTGACTGCTTTGTGACTCCAAAGAGTGTATCTGTGTATATACTTGATGTTTAGCACATGGGGTTCTCTGGGTAGACTTCAAGGGGATTCATAAGCCCTCTTTGCCTTTTTTAATACCAAGAATATTTTCCTTATTTTTAAAATATCAGCTCAGGCTTAAAACCTAAATATCATATTTGATGAAAACTCACAAAATTATTGCTGCAGTTAAGGTTAAAAAAATAAACTGACCCTGCCGTAATGCAAATAAGTTAAGGATTGAGTTGTGGCTGCCACAGAAATATTTAGTGCTAATAGTGTGACATTTGTAGACTTAAAATCTTGAACACAGGCATACAGTTAAACACAACAGATTGAAAATAAGAATTTACTTCCTCTCCCCCACAAACCCCATTAAAATGACAGTAGGCAGATTTTTTAAAACCGCAAAGAGAAAGAGGATAAAAAGATCATAGCAACATCATTTAAGAGGCTGGAAAGCAGATGGATGAGTGGTAACTGCCTTAGCAAACAAGACAATACTGAAACCAAAGCCAGCATAAGAGAAATACAGAGGCAGACTGCAGGATCCTAGCAATGCTGGGAAAGTTGAGGGACCAGCTATATTTAAAAATAAAGTTGGTGACTTTCTTTTAAAGACTCACAGATGAATCTTAAAAAATTGATTGAAACACTATGTAGTTAACCCCCCTCCTCTCAACACCTCTCCCAGCATCAAAGCTACTACATTCCCCTCCTCAACCCTGAAAGACAACTAAAGATTTGCTCTCTGGAAATTCAGTCACCATAGTGACTTTAAAGTGGGGGACAAATACTGAAATCAGATGATCAAGTGAAAGGTAACTTGCTAAATAATGAGATCTCTGACCCTTATTCATAGGAGAATGGAAGACTTCCCCTAGCCCAACACAAATTCCTTAAAGGTCCTAATAACAGGCCCTGCCAAGCCATCTTACAATAAAGTTTACATTTAGCTAGGTTCTCCATAAGCACCTACAATTTCAAACAGCCTTGCATTGCCTTACCATTTAATATGAACAGATTGCCAAGATCACCAGATATTTGAGGGAAAGTCTCTAACGTGAAGATGGTAATGAAAGAAAGAAATAAGAACTTAAGATTTAAACAAAATATATGCAGAGGGACTTCCGTGGTGGTTCAGTGGTTGAGAGTCTGCCTGCCAATGCTAGGGACACGGGTTCAATCCCTGGTCTGGGAGGATCCCACATGCCATGGAACAACTGGTCTCGTTGCTACAATTGCTGAGCCCCCACTCTCGAGCCCGTGAGCCACAACTACTGAGGCCACAGGCCACAACTACATGCTGTAGGACCCGAGTACCAGGGCAAAGGAGGCCGCCACAATGAGAAGCCCACGGGCCACAGTGGGGAAGGCTCCCCGCGCACCATAACCAGAGGGAACCCGCACACAGCAACAAAGACCCAGCACAGTCAAAAATAAATAGATAAAGACATATGCAGAATGAAGAATAAAACACTCAGGAATTATTTTTAGCCTTAGAAGTTAAAAACATAAAATCAACACCTTCTTCTATTCACAACCATGTAACTGTTTCCAGACCAGCCCTTAGAAGATTTAAAACAAACAAATGACACTACAGTCAGACAAAATTTACAATTCATTGTCGGATATTAGACAATTAGAGTATACAGGACAGAGATCCCTAAGTAAAGGGAAACACATAAGTGAGTGAACCATGGACATCTGACCGAACTTTCCCCTGGGAGCACATTCTCTCTAGCACGGAGAGGTAGGAGCCAAGCAGAAAACAGAGGTCTCACTGCCTGTGAGGAAGCAGAGGTCAGAGTTCAGGTCTGCAGAAGTGGAGTTTGTGGGGTATGGTGTTGAAGTAAAAGGATTCAAGTAGAGAATGAGCACCACAAATCTATATCAAAGACTCCTTAAGACTAGGGGTAAACGCTAAAGATGAGACAATACACAACCTGGTAGAGATCAGCTACTGGAGACCTGTGAGCTGCGCGGAGGTTGCACAGTCCAAAAGATGACAGAGTCCCAACTGCCAGACTAGAGAAACATCACTCAACAGCCTAGGCCTTCGACTGAGATCACACAAAGTCCACGCCTTAGATGCAGGGTTGCTTAAGCTCTGAAGGAAGGGGGCCAGTCTGTACCTGTCCTAACTGGATTTTTTAAAAAGCCTCAAAAATATCAAGCTCATTTTGCAAGTAAATTGAGTTTAAAAAATACAATCCTCTTAAAAGTAAGAAAATAAAATCTGGATTCACAATGATATACAAACCACAGTGCCCAGTACTAATTTAAAAATTCCTAGGCATACAAAGCAGCATGAAAATATTACCCCAAACAGGAAAAAAACTAAAAGTAGACTCATAAATGGCAAAATTCAGGAAATTAGTAAACAAGGATTTTAAAGAAGGTTTCATAAATATATTAATAGATGTAAAGAAAAAGATAACCTATGAGTATAAAGATGGGGGAATTCTCAGTCGAGAAATATGAAAACTTTACAATAGAAACAATTCTAGAAATGAAAAATACAATATCTGAAAAGAAAATTTTATTGCACAGCAAATTAGACATTGCAGAGGAAAAAAATCAATGAACTTAAAAATGGGGCTGGGAACTTCCCTGGTGGGGCAATGGTTAAGAATCTGCCTTCCAGGGCAGGGGCCTGGGATTTGATTCTTGGTCAGAGAACTAAGGGAGAAGACAATAGCACCCCACTCCAGTACTCTTGCCTGGAAAGTCCTATGGGCAGAGGAGCCTGGTGAGCTGCAGTCCATGAGGTCACTAAGAGTTGGACACAACTGAGTGACTTCACTTTCACTTTTCGCTTTCATGCATTGGAGAAGGAAACAGCAACCCACTCCAGTGTTCTTGCCTGGAGAATCCCGAGGATTGGGGAGCCTGGTGGGCTGCCGTCTATGGGGTCGTACAGAGTCGGACACGACTAAAGCGACTTAGCAGCAGCAGCAGGGAACTAAGATCCCACATGCTGCAGGGCAACTAAGTCTGCACATCGCAACTACTGAGTCTTTGCTCTGGAGCCTACATGGCCACAACTAAGCCCTGACTCTGCCAAATACATAAATGTTTAAAACAAACAAACAACAAAACAGGGCAGGGTGCAGTAGTAATATCCAAATTGAAGCACAGAAAGAGAAAAGTTGAATACCATTATGAGTTTCTCTGTGACTTGTAGGACAAAATCAAATGGTCTAAAATGTAGTTGAAATCCCAGAAGAGGAAGAAAAGAGATTGAAGCAGGTCAAAAATATTTGAAGAAATAATGGCCAAATTTTTTTCCAAATTTAATGAAAACTATCCACTCATAAATCAAGAAGCTCATTACACTCTGAGCAGTAGAAACATAAAAGACAATGAGAGCCCTTTGAAATCACTGTCTCAAAGATCCATGCCTTTCATGTTCACAGTAGCATTATTCATAATAGCCTAGACAGGTAAGGAAGCTAAGTGCCTATTGACATGCGAATAAAGAAAATGTGAGATATATAGCTTTTTATATATTCATATTCTGTAATATTCATATATATTATTTCACCATTAAAGAGAGGGTAATCTTGCTATTTGCAACAGTATGGACAGGCCTAGAGGGCATTTTTCTAAGTGAGATGAGTCAGACAGAGAAACACAAATACTGTACAATCTCACCTACATGTGCAATCTGAAAAAGTGGAACTTGGAGGGTCATTATGCTAAGTGAAATAAGTCAAACAGAGAAAGACAAATACTGTATGATATCATCTACGCACATGTGCTCAGTTGCTTCAGTCATATTCAGCGTTTTGGGACCTATGGACTGTAGCCTGCCAGGCATCTCTGTTGGTGGGATTTTCCAGGAAAGAATATGGGAGCAGGTTGCCATGTCCTCCTCCAACAGATTTTCCCAACCCAGGGATCGAACCCACTTCTCTTGAACTGTAGGCAGATTCTGTATCACTGAATCACCAGGGAAGCCTGATATCACCTATACTTGGAATGTAAAAAATACAATAAAATAGTGAATATAACAAAAAAGAAGGAGACTCACAGCTATATAAAACAAACAAGCAGTTACCAGTAAAAATATGGGGAAACAATGGAAACAGTGAGAGACTTGATCTTCTTGGGCTCCAAAATCATCACAGATGGTGACTGCAGCCATGAAATTAAAAGATGCTTGCTCCTTGGAAGAAAAGCTATGACCAACTTAGACAGCATATTGAAAAGCAGAGACATTACTTTGCTGACAAAGGTCCATATAGTCAAAGCTATGGTTTTTCCAGTAGTCATGTACGGATATTAGAGTAGGACCATAAAGAAAGCTGAGTGCTGAAGCACTGAAGTTTTTGAACTGCAGTGTTGGAGAAGACTCTTCAGAGTCCCTTGGACTGCAAGATCAAACCAATCAATTCTAAAGGAAGGAAATCAATCCTGAACATTCATCAGAAAGACTGATGCTGCAGCTGCAACTCCAATACTTTGGCCACCTGATACAAAGAGCCAACTCATAAGAAAAGACCCTGATGCTGGGAAAGATTGAAGGTGGGAGGAGAAGGGGATGACAGAGGATGAGATGGATGGATAGAATCACTGACTCGATGGACGTGAGTTTAAGCAAGCCCCAGGAGTTGATGCACGAGGAAGCCTGGTGTGCTGCAGTCCATGGGGTCACACAGAGTTGGACATGACTGAGTAACTGAACTGAACTGAACACAGCTGTAGAAGACAAACTAGCAGTTACCAGTAAAAAGAGAGAAGGGGTGAGGAGCAAGATAAGGGCAGGGGAGTAAAAGACACAAACTATTAAGTATAAAGTAAGGCTACAAGGCTATGCTCCTGCATATAGCCAAGGTTTTGTAATAACTATAAATGGAATATAAACTTTAAAATGTGAATCACTGTATTGTGCACCTGTAACTTATATAATGTGCATGCATGTGTGCACGCTCAGTTGCTCAATTGCTCATTCGTGTCCAGTTCTTTGCAACCCTAAGGACTGTGGCCCACCAGACCCTCTGTCTGGTGGAATTCTTCAAGCAAGAATACTTGAGTGGGTTGCCATTCCTACTCCAGGGGACCTTTCCAACCCAGGGATCGAAACCTTTTCTCTTGCATCTTCTAGATTGGTAGGTGGATTCTTTACCATTGAGCTGCCTGGGATAGGGCTTGCCTGTTGGCTCAGCTGGAAGATCTGCCTACAGTGCAGGAGACTTGGGTTCAATCCCTGGGTTGCGAAGATCCCCTGGAGAAGGGAACAGCTACCCACTCCAGTATTCTGGCCTGGAGAATTCTATGGATTGTATAGTGCATGAGGTCGCAAAGAGTCAGACACGACTGAGTGACTTTCACTTTCTTTTCTTTCCACCTGCAATGGACCAGCTTATATAATACTGTGCAGCAATTATACTTCAATTAAAAAGAAAAAGGTCACCTAAATGCAAAAAAAAAAAACAAAACACAGGAATAAAAGCGTACGATGGTGGTTGCCAGGGGCTGTGGGGTGGGGGAAGTGGGGAGATGTTGATCAAACAGTTATAAGATGAGTAAGTTCTGGGGATCTAATGCACAGCATGGTGACTAAAGGTAACAATCCTGTATTACAAACTTGAAAGTTTCTAAGAAAGTATGTTAAATATCTCACCACTTGGGGAGAAAGAAAGAATGAATGAAAAGAAAAAAAAGATAACTATGTGGGGTGATAGAAGTGTTAACTAACCTTACTGTGGCAATCATTTTGCAATATATACATATATCAAATCATAATGCTGCAGCCATTAAATTTACACAATCTTGTAAGTCAATCACACCTCAGTAAAACTGGGGCGGGGAAGTCTCAATAATGAGAAAACCAAGAGAACCACAGCAAAGCATAGCTGAATTATTGAAGACTCAAGACAAAAAACAATTTTACAAACAGCCAAGAGAAAAAAATACATTACTTACAAGGGAAAATAAAATTATCATTGATTTCTCATAAAAGACAATGCAAGCAAGAAGAGAATAAAATGACATCTTTAAATTGTTAAAAGCAAAAAACTGGAATTCAGCCTATAATTCTACATGCAGTGAAAATGTCTTTCAGAAATATGGTGAAATAAAGATATTTTCAGATACTTCCCTGGTGGTCCAGTGGCTAAGACTCCATGTTCCCAATGCAGCAGGCCCAGGTTCAGTCTTTGGTCAGGAAGCTAGATGCCACATACTGCAATTAAGAGTTCGCATGCTGTAGCTCAAGGTCCCACATGTCACAGTGAAGACTGAAGATCTGTGTGCTGCAACTCAGCACAGCCAAATAATTTTTTTTAAAAAGAAAAAAGATATTTTCAGATAAAACTCAAGAGAATTTGTCAGCAGGAAACCTATACTACCAGAAATGTTAAAGGAAATTCTTGAGGCTGACGGAAAATGACATCAAATGAACCTTAGCTCTAAAGGAAGAAAAGTACAAAAAATGATAAATGTATTATAGAACAGTAGCTGATACTTTCCCACCTGCCTAAAATCTTATAGAACTGAACTGAATTCATCATTCTATCCCTACTTATTAAATAGAAAAGCAATTTCATCCAAGACTCAAACCCACATGTGATGGTAGTCTTTGTATATTGTTCAACAATATACAATCATACTTGTAAAAAAAAAACAACTCTAAGTAAAATTTCTAATTAGAATTTATATACATCCTTCAATAGCAGATGTTTGATCTTTGGTGTTATCCCAGGGGATGGGCATTTCCAAATTTGAGACATGTTCATAAAATAGAAGAACTGAATAACTGCAACATCTTGCCTGTAACCAATGTATATTATTCCTCCTGGAAGTTTGTCCTATTCTGATTTACCTAATAAAGTTCTCATTGTTTGAAAGATTGGGAAGAGGGGAAAGATAGCAGAATTTTAAAATTCAGCAGAAGAGTTGGAATAGAAACTTGAGGAAAATCACCCAGATCATAGGAGAAAAAAAAAAAAAGATGAAATGTAGAAGAGAAAAGATTAAGAAAATTAGAGGATCAGTGTAGAAGATTCAACAGCCTTGAGTAGAATAAGAGTGTAAGAGTTTCAGAAAGAAAGAACAGAGAAAAAGAGAAAAGAAAATCTTCAGAGAAATAAGTGAAGAAAACTACTTCTCACAAATTCTAAATTAAAAAGATTAATATATCCCCCATTATAATAAATAAAAAAGAGATCCATTCCATGAAACGTCATCATAAAATTTCAGAATAGAGATTCTGGAGTGAGAGAGAAGGACGTTTGAAAAGAATCAGGAATCAAATGTCTGATAACTGTTCAAATGCAGCTGCAAAGCCTTCAAAATTCTAAGGAAAATTCATTTCTTGCCCAGAATTACATACCCAGCCAAACTTCCAAAGAAGTGCAAGGATAGAACAAATACATTTTTAGACTTTAAATATTTCAAAGATCTATCTCCTTTTCGCTTCCGTGGTGGCTCAGAGGTTAAAGCGTCTGCCTCCAATGCAGGAGACCCGGGTTCAATCCCTGGATTGGGAAGATCCCCTGGAGAAGGAAATGGCAATCCACTCCAGCATTCTTGCCTGGAGAATCCCATGGACAGAGAAGCCTAGTATGTTACAGTCCATGGGGTCACAAAGAGTCGGACACGACTGAGCGACTTCACCTCACCTCACCTCATCTCCTTTTCACCCTGTATTAGTTATCTATTGCAACACAATAAATTCCCCTAAATTTTTACAGCTTAAGAAAACAAACATTCACTTTCTCCCAATTTCTGCGAGTTAGCAGTTCCAGGGTGGGTCAGCTGGGGGTTATACCTGAGAGGCCCTCATGTGATTGCAAGTCAAGCCATCATCCAGGGATGCAGTCATGGCCGCACTTGGGCTGAAGAAGGCGCATCCAAGGTCATTCATGTGCCTGTTGGCTGGTTTCAGTTGCTCACTGGCTGCTAGTAGTGAAACAGGAATCTGAGTTCTTGTTCGCAGAAAGAGAATGAACTTCAAGAACATGCAAACACTCATGGTAGCAAGCAAATAGGATTTATTAAAGAGAAGGAAAGTACAAAGTTCTCTGCATAGACATTGAGAGGAGGTAAAGAGTCCCCTAAAGTCAGGACTTACAGCAGTTTTTATATCCTTAATTTGTACATTTTTGGTTGGCTCCTGTCCTTAAAATACACTATTTCTAACCAATCAATTTAAAGGTCAAGATGCTTAACAATTCTATGGCTTTTCTTGATCAAGATTAAGTTGCCACCCTTTTTCACGCCCCCTGCTCATTTTACAATGGATCAGATAAATGCTGCTTAAGATTAATGATCAGTTCAGTTCAGTTCAGTCCTCAGTTGCTCAGTCTGTCTGACTGTTTTCGACCCCATGGACTTCAGCACGCCAGGCCTCCCTGTCCATCATCAACTCCTGGAGTTCACTCAAACTCATGTCCATCCAATCGGTGATGCCATCCAGCCATCTCATCCTCGGTCATCCCTTTTCCTCCTGCCCTCCAATCCCTCCCAGCATCAGGGTCTTTTCCAATGAGTCAACTCTTCACATGAGGTGGCCAAAGTACTGGAGTTTCAGCTTTAGCATCAGTCCTTCCAATGAATACTCAGGACTGATCACCTTTAGGATGGACTGGTTGGATCTCCTTGCAGTCCACAGGACTCTCAAGAGTCTTCTCCAACACCACAGTTCAAAAGCATCAATTCTTCGGCGCTCAGCTTTCTTCACAGTCCAACTCTCACATCCACACATGACCACTGGAAAAACCATAGCCTTGACTAGACAGACCTTTGTTAGCAAAGTAATGTTTCTGCTTTTCAATATGCTATCTAGGTTGGTCATAATTTTCCTTCCAAGGAGTAAGCGTCTTTTAATTTCACAGCTGCAATCATCATCTGCAGTGATTTTGGAGCCAAAACAAAAAAAACAAAGTCTGTCACTGTTTCCACTGTTTCCCCATCTATTTCCCACAATGTGATGGGACCAGATGCCATGATCTTCGTTTTCTGAGCTTTAAGCCAACTTTTTCACTCTCCACTTTCACTTTCATCAAGAGGCTTTTTAGTTCCTCTTCACTTTCTGCCATAAGGGTGGTGTCATCTGCATATCTGAAGTTATTGATATTTCTCCTGGCAATCTAGATTCCAGCCTGTGCTTCCTCCAGCCCAGTGTTTTTCATGATGTACTCTGCATAGAAGTTAAATAAGCAGGGTGACAATATCCAGCCTTGATGTACTCCTTTTCCTATTTGGAACCAGTCTATTGTTCCATGTCCAGTTCTAACTGTTTCTTCCTGACCTGCATATAGGTTTCTCAAGAGGCAGGTCAGGTGGGCTGGTATTCCCACCTCTTTTAAAATTTTCTACAGTTTATTGTGATCCACACAGTCAAAGGCTTTGGCATAGTCAAGAAAGCAGAAATAGATGTTTTTCTGGAACTCTCTTGCTTTTTCCATGATCCAGAAGATGTTGGTAATTTGATCTCTGGTTCTTCTGCCTTTTCTAAAACCAGCTTGAACAGCAGGAAGTTCATGGTGGACTTCCCTGGTGCCTCAAATTAATGATCACCAGTTGCTTTTCCCTCAGGCATATAGAACAGAAGTTAATTACTGCCCTTCCCTGGATCTGAGTGCTGATCATTTATCAGACCAAGGACACAGTGCAAGAATTCAGGATAAAGGGTATAACTTTAGATTAATGGAGCAAGATGTTTGTTGAAAACATGAATTGAGGTCTCAGAGTCCTATACTGACTGCCTACCAATTTCTACATCAGTAGGAGATCTCAGTTCCTCAGCACATGGGCCATTATATAACACTGCTCAAAACAAGGCAACTTACCTCCCACCAAGCATGAACTTGAGACAGAGGCCAGTTTCCCAAAACAGAAGCTATAATCTTTTATAACCTAATCTCAGAAGTGAGAGGACATCACTTTTCTCATACACTGTTGAGAGAGGACCATAAAAAGATGTGAATATTAGGAAATGGGGATCACTAAGGGTTACTTTGGAGGGTGTTTACTACACCCTTTCCTAGAAGTTACTGAGGGGTGTATTTTAGCAAACAAGGAAGTAAATCAAGAATGAGAAAGTGTGGGATTTAGAAAAAAAGAGAAAGACAAAGTGGACCCCTAAGAAAGCAATGAAAAAATGAAAAAGCCCAGGTTGAGGGATTTCCCTGGTCCAGTGGTTAAGAATTCTTACTTCTTGCATAATTCTATGCAGGTGACACAGGTTCAATCCCTGGTCAGGAGAACTAAGATCCTGCATGCCATAAGGCTCAACCGAAAAAACAAAAGCAAAAACCCAGATTAAAGTTGA
>SJYC01034897.1:0-10401 GCA_006408675.1 Madoqua kirkii
ATGAACTGAACTGAATGTAACAGATTTTTTTATTTACTTTGATGTATTAAAAAACAGTTTGTGTCAAGTAACAAAGGAAAAAAGGATGGGATTGAAGGAGGAAGGGAGCGAGGGAAGAAGGGAAAATGTTTCAGGGAGTACAAATTCTTGAATGTAGGTCAGGTCATTGCAAACAGATTAGAGAAGAAAGTCTCTGTGCTACAGCAGCCCAGCTATTGTTCCTGACCCACCTAACAATCAAGCCTGGTAAATGAGAATTAAGAGAAACTCAAGAATGAGAGCTCAAGGAGAAGCTCAAGGAGAGCCAAGAAGAACCCAAAGTATACTGTTGCCCATTTGCCACACTCAAATAACAGAATAAAGTTGCATAAATTTTATGCAAGGAAAGTACTGAAGTTGCACTTATCTCCAGAACCTTTGGAGTCATCAGGAGTCCTGTTTATTTACAAATCTAACAACTCACTCTATTATTCTCTTAAAAAATAACCTTAGACTCTTTCTTTCCTCTTCCCCTCCTTCCCTTTCCTATTCACTTCCTTTCCTGTTCCATTCTCTTCCCAGTTCTTCCCATTTTCCTCCCTTCCCTTCTTTGCACAGCGAGATGAGGAGGTGAAGGAGACGTGCAGGGCTCCATCAGCTGCCAGCACCCAAGGAGATGGAGTGTAAGCAGGGATGCCATGCTTACATGCCATGAGGAGGCTCTCAGTGGTAGCGGAGGGGCGGGGCCCAGACACGGGGGGAAGGAGACGGTGACACTGGAGAGTGATCAATGAGAAAATAAACTGATTGAGACAGCAATTACATTGAATTGAATAATGAAACCTGTATTTGTCGCTGTAGGAGAGAGTGCTTATATACAGGTTGTCGCTGTAGGAGAGAGTGCTTATATACAGGGAAAGGTAGAATACCAGAAGCAACCTCACTGTGCTGAACTGGAAGCATCAGCAAAAGCGCATGCTTTTCAGTTTTCTTCACTTGAGCTGTGTGCAGACTGTTCCTTCCTCGGTGAGCAGTGACCTGCTTCACACTATGGCAGTGCCGGTAGAGATCTTACAGTAGAAAAGGGGTAAAATACAATTTACTTAAAGATCACTGGCCAAAATCAGACTAAAAGAATACTATCAGTAAAAATTTTAAAAAGGATGAAAGTAAACCAAGTGATAAAACCTCATATTTATTTACAGTAAAACTGTCCAGAGAATCTAAGTGTCAGTGTTAGTCGCTCAGTAGTGCCCGACTCTTTGCGACCCATGGACTGCAGCCCACCAGGCTCCTCTGTCCATAAGATTTTCCAGGCAAGGATACTGGAGTGGGTTGCCATTTCCTTCTCCAGGGGATCTTCCCAACCCAGGGATCGAATCTGGGTCTCCTGTACTGCAGGCAGATTCTTTACCAACTGAGCTGTATAAAAGTCAATGCAAATACCATCTACTTCCGTGTATATGTAATTCAGGACTTCCCTGGTGGTTCAGCAGTAAAGAAGCTGCCTGCAATGCAGGAGATGAGGGTTTGATCCCTGAGTCGGGAAGATCCCCCGGAGAAGGAAATGGCAGTCCCCTCCAGTATTCTTGCCTCCTATGGATAGAGGAGGCTGGGAAGCTACAGTACTTGGGGTGACAAGAGTTGGACACGACTTAAGAGACTAAACCACCACCGCTATAAGAAATTCATATGCAATTTCTGTATACATGCAATATGTCATAAAATATGCTTTGGTATACATGTCATGCTGCCAAATACAATAGAACAAAAAGTCTGCACACTGAGTGAAAGAAAAAACTTCCAGTGGGAGTTGAAAACAACATTCTAGCTGGCAGCAAAACTGCACAGCTGGTGTCATTTGGGGAATAAAAGGGAAAAATATTTTATAAACCTAGCGATTTCTTTAGATTTTCAAAAAAAGCTCCACTTTCTTCAAAACATCTTTTTGTGAATTTGAAACCTCATGTTTTGCATTTTCCCCATAGATTTAATAATTCCAGTCAATATTCTAATGGGGTAGTTATATCAGAACTTGAAAAAAAATACAATGTTGGAAATCATATATCAGGTGAGAATAGAAAGTAATGACACGGAAAAATAGCCTTACAAATAATTCAAATATATTACAGAATAACAATATTCTTAAACGTATAGTGGTAACATTGGAATAAAAGATCATTAATGTAAGAAAATGGAGAGTACAGAAATAGATCTTGTTATTGGATTTAAAATAAGATAAAGGAGGAACTGGCTTCCCCAATGGCTCAAGTGGTAAAGAACCCATGTGCAATGCAGGAGACACAAGAGATGCAAGTTTGATCCCTGGGTGGGGAAGATCCCTTGGAGGAGGAAATGGCAACCCACTCCAGTACTCTTGCCTGAAAAATCCCATAGACAGAGAAGCCTGAGGGGGCTACAGTCCATGGGGTTGCAAAAGAGTCGGACACGACTGGGCACATATGATGTACAACAATCAAAATGAAGAGTTACTTAAGTTACTAGTCAGAGGACTGCTAGAAAGAGCAACCCTAACTGGAGGAAAATGACAGACTATTTAGGTCAAGCAGGCCTACTTCTTTGAATATAAATAATCATTCATTCATTTCAGTTCAGTTCAGTTGCTCAGTCGTGTCCGACTCTTTGCAACCCCACGAATTGCAGCATGCCAGGCCTCCTTGTCCATCACCAACTCCTGGAGTTCACCCAAACTCATGTCCATCAAGTCGATGATGCCATCCAGTCATCTCATCTTCTGTGGTCCCCTTTTCCTCTTGCTCCCAATCCCTCCCAGCATCAGAGTCTTTTCCAATAAGTTAACTCTTCACATGAGGTGGCCAAAGTCCTGGAGTTTCAGCTTTAGCATCATTCCTTCCAAAGAAATCCCAGGGCTGATCTCCTTCAGAATGGACTGGTTGGATCTCCTTGCAGTCCAAGGGACTCTCAAGAGTCTTCTCCAGCACCACAGTTCAAAAGCATCAATTCTTGGGCGCTCAGCCTTCTTCACAGGCCAGCTCTCACATCCATACATGACCACAGGAAAAACCATAGCCTTGATTAGATGGACCTTAGTCAGCAAAGTAATGTCTCTGCTTTTGAATATACTATCTAGGTTGGTCATAACTTTCCTTCCAAGGAGTAAGCGTCTTTTAATTTCATGGCTGCAGTCACCATCTGCAGTGATTTTGGAGCCCCCAAAATTACATTTTCTAAAATCAAAGTGGCTTCCATAATTCCACAAATAATGGGATTCTCTTATTGTCTTGTATATGTGACAAGATAAAAGTTATTAACATAGGAGATGCACACCTCCTTTCCCTCCAATTGCTTCCACAAAGCTTTCTACGGCTGCCTACTTAAGCTTCTTCTTGCTTCAGGAGCACAAAACAAAGGCATAGAAAGAACTGCTGTTCTCAGGACACTGCATGTATTTCAGAGCATATGGCCTGGTGCTCAGAAGCTGGGAGTAAAGGGGCAGTTTAGAGTCTGAGAACACTCTTTTAGGTTAGGGTAGTGGGAAATCCCTAGGAATTTCAGAGTATTGGTGACAAGAATGGACAAGGAATGTTATTAAGAGATCCCATGATTTAAGCAATTGGATTCCTTTAAACTTCTGAGAGAGAGATGACTCAAGATTGAAATTTCTTTTGGAGCTGCACGTTAAATATAACCACTTCCATGCTGAACCATGAGAGTCTCCTTTTGCTTTATTATCCTTGTGTTAAACTCTGAATTAGTAAAGGAGTGTCAGTGATTTTTTTTAAGTATGCATAAAGAAAATAGGAAACAGAATTGAAAAGCAAAATTGGATTTTCAAATAGAACTTATACAAAGAAAAGAGAAACTTTGCACATGGTAGATAAGAGGACCAGAGCTGGAAAGGGCTTGTTTATCTTGACCTACCAGAGCTGGAAGGAAGAATCTAAATATCAAACTCCCCTTACTCTGCTTTTTACACTTACCAAACATTTTTGATATCTTGGTTACTTTGGTACCAGCAAATGGATGCCAGATAAGATACAAGTAATCCAGCCAATGGAAACATTGATCCTTAAAAAAATTAATAAAGTGATCTTCTAGGACACATAAACATACTGATCTATTATATGTTTGACTAGAGTAAACCAGATACTTGAATGCTGTGATTATTAAAGTTCCAGAACTCTAAGAACAGAGACCATATCCTGGCCAGCAGTAATTTACCAGAATTTAATGCCAGTCACTGTGGGCTAAACTTCACTACAGATATGAAAACAAAGTATAACAAAGGACAAAAAAAAAATCTCTGATGCATTTATGATCATTAGAAACTATGCCTAGAGTACTGATTTAAAATGTATAGAAGTGCCATGGAATATTAGTCAATAATAACTCATTCCATTGACTTGTTAACAAGTAGTAAGGTTATTTCTTCAAAGAAATTTCACCTGCTGGCTGAGGTAATGCTGGTGTCTGCTAACCAAAGGACATTTTTCATGCATTGAAAGCTGATCATCTATTGGTCTACTCAGCCATGAATATTTGAAAGAATAATCACAATAATATTGCTCACATTAATCAGATTAGTAACAAAGGCCATATCACTATTAGTGATTATAATAATCACTATTAGTGATAATAATACTATTAGTATTATTAACAATAATCTCAACAGCCTTGAGTCTGAAGAATATTTGGTGTTTGTTTATGCATATATGTGTAGTCTAAATCCTCCTGTCACGTGATACATTATAGCATGGACTCAGTAACATAAAGGCTCTAACTTCCAGCCACCTAAATGGGTTTGTTTTCCAAAATACATAAAGACACTGCTAAAGTCATCTCCCATAGTCTGGCATGGATATAGGGACGTTGACAAGGGATTCCAGTTTGTATATTTTGAAGCTCATGGGGAACATACATTAAGTAAGAAGTATGGCTGAATATTTTTCGAAACAAAGATTAAATTATATACATACAATAAGAATATATAAGTAACAATACACATACAAGAAGGCATGCAGGCAGGGTGGTTAGTATTTGAAATTAGCACAAGATTCTTCTGAGTTTGTTTCACAGATATGCCACATATTTAAAATGATTTTATGGCTAGGAGTTTAATTTTGGTGACTAATGGTTAAAATGACATAACAAACATGTTAGAAATATCTGGAAAATATAGACTAGTTGTTTTGCACACATTGAGGAGAGAAGAAATTTGATTTCAGCAGGTGTATGTTAAAAGTTAACCCCTCACCTCCATTAACAGCAATATTACCTAAAATTAAGTGTGTGTTCAGAATCCTACAGTGTTTTGATGTTAGAATATTTGATTCATTATCAGATGAACAATTATTAAGTACTTTCCATGTTCAAATTACTATACTATAGAAGACATAAAGAAATCCATAAACACACTTCCTGTTCTTAACTAAATTTAGTTGCTTCCAAACTGTAGCTATTTGACGTTCAGTTCAGTTCAGTCATTCTGTTGTGTCTGACTCTCTGCGACCCCATGAATCGAAGTACACCAGGCCCCTGTCCATCACCAATTCCTGGAATTCACTCAAACTCACGTCCATCGAGTAGGTGATGCCATCCAGCCATCTCATCCTCTGTCATCCTCTTCTCCTCCTGCCCCCAATCCCTCCCAGCATCAGAGTCTTTTCCAGTGAGTCAACTCTTCTCATGAGGTGGCCAAAGTACTGGAGTTTCAGCTTTAGCATCAGTCTTTCCAATGAACACTCAGGACTGATCTCCTTTAGAATGAACTGGTTGGCTCTCCTTGCAGTCCAAGGGACTCTCAAGAGTTTTCTCCAGCACCACAGTTCAAAAGCATCAATTCTTCAGCTCTCAGCTTTCTTCACAGTCCAACTCTCACATCCATACATGAGCAGTGGAAAAACCATAGCCTTGACTAGATGGACCTTAGTCGGCAAAGTAATGTTTCTGCTTTTGAATATACTATCTAGGTTGGTCATAACTTTTCTTCCAAGAAGTAAGCGTCTTTTAATTTCATGGCTGCAGTCACCATCTGCAGTGATTTTGGAGTTCAAAAAAATAAAGTCTGACACTGTTTCCACTGTTTCCCCATCTATTTCCTATGAAGTGATGGGACTGGATGCCATGATCTTCGTTTTCTGAATGTTGAGCTTTAAGCCAACTTTTTCACTCTCCTCTTTCACTTTCATCAAGAGGCTTTTTAACTCCTCTTCACTTTCTGCCATAAGAGTGGTGTCATCTGCATATCTGAGGTTATTGATATTTCTCCTGGCAATCTTGATTCCAGCTTGTGCTTCTTCCAGCCCAGTGTTTCTCATGATGTACTCTGCATAGAAGTTAAATAAGCAGGGTGACAATATCCAGCCTTGATGTACTCTTTTTCCTATTTGGAACCAGTCTGTTGTTCCATGTCCAGTTCTAACTGTTGCTGCCTGACCTGCATATAGGTTTCTCAAGAGGTGACATTAAAAAATGTTAAAGATAAGCATTCTTGGAGAGTTTAATATTGTCAGATTGAGATATGAGAGGTTTTTTAAAAAAAATAGAGTATAATTTTGAAAGTGGAGAATTAATGGTGGTTGTACTTGTTAAAGAAGGAAAGGCAATGTGCATGGATCATTACAAGTCAACTACTACAGACTGACAACTGAAATAAACACCCAGGGGCACTGGCTCATTGACATTATTGTAACTTGTGTAGTAAACCAATTTAGGAGCTGAGAACTACAAAAGTGTCTAGAGAACTTTTCAGATGACTATAACACCATCAATTCAAAATAACTTTTTACTAGATAACATAAAGGAAAGATACAAAACTCAAAAAGTAGAAAAGGATATATGATAAAAGGTCAATCTCCCTTCCATCTTAGCTCTCTCTCAGAAGAAAAGGACTGCTACCAGTTGCTTGCAGCTAAAACAACTTTTCATATGACCTTAACTTTTCTCTTTCTGTACTTCTTGGTTGTCTCCAACCTTAAGCCACGCACACTTACTCTACATGGTGTATAAAGAGGACAATATTACAAAGTTCACACTCTGAAATGGACTAACATAATCAGTGTGAAACTGCTAGTTAGCCAACTTGTCAAGATGATGTTAACTTCATGATGACGAGAACTTCACACCTTTGTAAAGGTGTATTTCAGAACTAGATGGGTTTATCTGAAGTAATCACTATGCCAGGGTTAGTGGAATTAGCCTGAGTGGGTTATACAAACCAAGCATACCCAAAGCCTTGTTGAGGCACCCTCAGGGTCTAGGACCTGAAAATCTATCTGTGACATTGACAAAGACATTGAAGAAGACACTTTTAAAATCAACTTCTTTGATTGTAAATTCAGAAAAGCAAAGCAAAATACATGACCGGCCTAAAATTGTGATGATAGAGTGAGTATATTTATTTATGTAGGCTTAGGCAAAGTTCTTCTATAAACTTAACAGAAAATCATTTAATTGATAAAATTATTTCATATCACAATCTAGTGTTTTAAGTCTGTTATCAGGTTAGAGAAATTTCCTGATGATTAAAACAGGTATTCAGAAGAATACTAGGCTTGTAGTGTATGACCACAAAGGCACTTAGGCTGAAAGATTGATGACTTAAAGATTTTACATTTTACTATTAAAACAGTAAAAAGAAAGAAAGAACTGTGAAGAGTAAACAAAATATAATGATACAAATGAATGGAAAGGGTTCCCCGATGCTTAATTCCGTCACTAAGAAGAGGCCAAGTTAGTGCTCAAGGCCTGACCTTACTTCCATATGAGGAAAAATGTTCACATCACAGTGCACCACTGAAATTCCAGTCCAGGTAGCTTGGCTACAACTTACTGAACCTTTAATATGCCTAGGCTCCAAAAAATGAAAAGACTGCAATTTATAATTCAGAAAATGTTTATTGAATATCTATTAAATGTTATATATAGTTTTACATTGAGTTTGATTTTTCTGCCATTGTGAGGGAAGGTAGAGATTCCTAGATTATTTAAATGTGTCAACTATATCAATAATACTAGAATAATTGTTTTTATCACGTAGCAGATTGAACTGTGGGCCAATATTTTTTTTCTCTCATTATTACTGAGAGATTTTACTGTAGAAGATTTTACATTATTATAGCAATTTAAAAATTCTTTTGAACTCTATGGACTATAGCTCTCCTGGCCCCTCTCTCCATGGAATTCTCCAGGCAAAAATACTGGAGTGGGTAGCCATTCACTTCTCTGGGGATCCTCCTGACCCAGGGATTGAACCTGGGTCTCTTGCATTGCAGGCAAATTCTTTCTCATCTGAGCCACCAGACAAGCCCCTTAGGGATAAGAATAGCATTTCTAGTTCATTTCTAAACCCACATATTTCAGACAGACTCTAAATCTATCGAAGACACCAAAGACAGACCTATCCACGTGACTTGAAAGAGGTAGATCAGATACTTATATTTTTCTCAAGTTGGCTGATTTAGTGACAACTGCAGGTAAGAAGGAAGTGGCACAGCTCCCTGTCCCCCTCTTCCTTTATGCCTGGCCTCAGGGCAGACTGTGCTCACAGTCCTCAGAGCCTTCCCAGGGCCGGGAGAAGTGTCTAATGCCTTGGTGGTAATGGCTTCTTCAGGACCGTGGCCTGTCCATAAGTCATCCACAAAGCCTGGCTGGGGAAAGGGCTAGAGAGGCAAGGCAGGGTCTCAGCACTGCCGTTTGTAGCCACAGTTCAGATTTCACATAGTACACCCCAGCCTGTTCCTGTTGATCAGAAGCAGGAACTCGTCCTAGTCTGCCAAGTTTGTTATATAAGAGGCTAGGGCCTTCAAGTAGTGAACACTCATTCACAGAACCAAATACTTTCATGGACATGGGGGTGATGACAAGCATATAATGTTCTCTGATTCACTGTATAATGCATTCCATTCCAAACTAAATAATGACTTTTTCCCAAAAAGAGATAATCATAAACATTCTTTAAGTAATTCTTGGTTAAAGGCCTGACATATCTTCCCTCTCTATCTAACCTCTAATCTTTATCATGATTTCATAAGAATATAATCTCCAATTTGTCACATTATGGTTAAAGGCTGGTATCTATTCTTAATAATATTATATTCTTTGCTTTTCTGATAATTAAAACTGAGGCCATAGTACATGTCTGTATTATAGGTTTAATAGTCACCATATAAGTTTTACATTTTTAATAATTCAAGCTTTTCTTCAAGTTCATAATAATTAAGAAATAGAAAACAGAGGAATCAACTGTAGTTGTCCAAATTCAATTCTGACTTGTATACAGTTTTACAACCTATAAGATCATAGAACTCTTTTATTTTCACATTTGAAATTTTAAATCCTCAAAGATGGTCAAGGTCTGATGGATGAAGAAAAATATACCAGCTAGGCAAGTGCACAATGACCATATTTTTGTTTCAAGAAAACATATATTTTTATGAAAAAGTAAGTTAATACTGTTAAACTTTTGAGTTTTGAGGTAAATGTCTTAAAAATACAGTTTCATTTATTTGTTGTCCTCAGTCGCTCAGTCATGGGTGACGTTTTGCGACCTCCATGGACTGTAGGCTGCCAGGCTCCTCTGTCCATGCAATTTTCCAGGTAAGAATACTGGAGTGGGTCATTTCCTTCTCTTTTGTTAGCTTAAAATTATTTGAAAATACTGAAAAACACTAGTTACCTACAATCCAAAAACTACTTAAAATTCCATTAAAAAGAAGACAAAGTCCTCTATCTCAACCTTCTAGTCTCTTTCATTGGAAATAGCCTACACTACACAGATTAGCTATATAAACTTATAAATTTATCTTTAAAAATGAAATTAAACTGATCTGTAATGTTTTTCTTTTCAATCAATTATGGATGCTTCCCTGAAAAGTACAGATAGATCTACTTCACTGGTAAACAGCTGCAAAGCATTTCATTATGTGGATATTCCATAACATTTTTGATTACTTATCTATCCTTGTAATACATTAGAGGAAAACAATGGAATGGGAAAGACTAGAGATCTCTTCAAGAAAATCAGAGATACCAAGGGAACACTTCATGCAAAGATGGGCTCAATAAAGGACAGAAATGGTCTGAACCTAACAGAAGCAGAAGATATTAAGAACAGGTGACAAGAATACACAGAAGAACCGTACAGAGAAGATCTTCACAACCAAGATAATCATGACGGTATGATCACTCACCTAGAGCCAGACATCCTGGAATGTGAAGTCAAGTGAGCTTTAGAAAGCATCACTATGAACAAAGCTAGTGGAGGTGATGGAATTCCAGTGGAGCTATTTCAAATCCTGTAAGATGATGCTGTGAAAGTGCTGCACTCAATATGCCAACAACTTTGGAAAACTCAGCAGTAGCCACAGGACTGGAAAAGGTCAGTTTTCATTCCAATCCCAAAGAAAGGCCATGCCAAAGAATGCTCAAACTACCACACAA
>SJYC01034900.1:0-29381 GCA_006408675.1 Madoqua kirkii
GTTTCAGACTTTATTTTTTTTGGCTCCAAAATCACTGCAGATGATGATTGCAGCCATGAAATTAAAAGACACTTACTCCTTGGAAGGAAAGTTATGACCAACCTAGATAGCCTATTCAAAAGCAGAGACATTACTTTGCCAACAGAGGTCTGTCTAGTCAAGGCTATGGTTTTTGCAGTGGTCATGTATGGATGTGAGAGTTGGACTGTGAAGAAGGCTGAGCGCCAAAGAGTTGATGCTTTTGAGCTGTGGTGTTGGAGAAGACTCTTGAGAGTCCCTTGGACTACAAGGAGATCCAATCAGTCCATTCTAAAGGAAATTAGTCCTAGGTGTTCTTTGGAAGGAATGATGCTAAAGCGGAAACTCCAGTACTTTGGCCACCTCATGCAAAGAGTTAACTCATTGGAAAAGACTGATGCTGGGAGGGATTGGCGGAGGAGGAGAAGGGGACGACAGAAGATGAGATGACTGGATGGCATCACCAACTCGATGGACATGAGTTTGGGTGAACTCGGGGAGTTGATGATGGACAGGGAGGCCTGGCCTGCTGAAATTCATGCGGTTGCAAAGAGTTGGACATGACTGAGCGACTGAACTGAACTCTGGGCAGTTTGGAGGGTGAATAAAAGAGAAAGTTGGAGAGACAGCTTTCTAGCCAGGGCGGAGGAAGCCTGATATATTTAGGGAACTGAGAGGACCATATGGTGCTAGTAAGGAGAGTGTTACAAGAGGAGACTGGGGTTAACATCGTCAGGTTTGTTTCAAAAAACGGTCAAGGTCTACCACTTGTAGAATGCTCTAGGGAAAGGCAGAAGAATGTCAGGGAGGTCAGTTAGGAGACTTGTGGTATAGGGCAAAGGTGCTGCTAGTTAGCTCCTCCTCTTCTCTTTTGATATTCTCCTTTTCTCACCTGTGGAACCTCTGGCACGTCTAACTCCTCCCTCTTTTTTTTTTTTTATAGTTCTCTTGTTCATCCTGTAATAGCTTTCTTTCTCTTTATCTTTTTTCTTCTACGAACTAACTGCCTAACCAATTTTTTTTCCCATTTTTTTCTCCTTCCTCTTTTATATGTGTGTGTGTCTGTGTGTATTTCCTACTTTGCTTTCATTCTGGGCCCCTCTCCCTTTGTAGACTTTGTCTGTTAGAGAGAGATTGGTCTGAACTACTGCAGTGTTGTCCTCTATCCAGCAAAACTGCTTATTTTTCCAAATGAAAAGTGTTTCCATTTTCCCTTAATTGTACTTTATTTTTACATACAAGTCAAGTTCAGAATCCGTTTGTCATTTTTGTTGGGGATAGTAAATACTTCACCACATCTCCTGAACTAAAGTACCATTTCTTCTAAATGATTGGCATTCCATGGATATGAATAGGGCCTTTCCAGGTGTTGCTTATTGCAAATTTCAGACTTAAATTGAAGACAGTAGGGAAAAACCACTAGACTATTCAGGTATGACCTAAATCAGATCCCTTATGATTATACAGTGAAGGTGACAAAATAGATTCAAAAGACTAGATCTGATAGAGTGCCTGAAGAACTATGGATGGAGGTTCATGACATTCTACAGAGGCAGTGATCAAAACCATCTACAAGAAAAAGAAATGCAAAAAGGCAAAGTAGTTGTCTGACAAGGCCTTACAAATAGCTGAGAAAAGATGAGAAGCAAAAAGCAAAGGAGAAAAGGAAAGATATGCCCATTTGAATGCAGAGTTCAAAAAATAGCAAGGAGAGATAAGCCTTTCTCAGTGATCAATGCAAAGAAATGGAGGAAAACAATAGAATGGGAAAGACTAAGATCTTTTCAAGAAAATTAGAAAAGGGAACATTTCATGCAAAGATGGGCACAATAAAAGAAACGATATGGACCTGACAGAAGCAGAAGATATTAAGAAGACGTGGCAAGAATACACAGAAGAACTTTACAAAAAAGATCTTCATGATCCAGATAACCACAATGGTGTGATCACTCACCTAGAGCCAGACATCTTGGACTGTGAAGTCAAGTGGGCCTTAGGAAGCATCACTTCAAACAAAGCTAGTGGAGGTGATGGAATTACAGTAGAGCTATTTCAGGTCCTATAACATGATGCTGTGAAAGTAATGTATTCAGTATGCCAGCAAATTTGGAAAACTCAACAGTGGCCACAGGACTGGAAAAGATCAGTTTTCATTCCAGTCCCTAAGAAGGGCAGTGCCAAAAATGTTCAAACTATTGCACGATTGCACTCATCTCACATGCTAGTAAAGTAATGCTCCAAATTCTCCAAGCCAGGCTTCAGTAGTACATGAACCGAGAACTTCCAGATGTTCAAACTGGATTTAGAAAAGGCAGAGGAACCAGAGATCAAATTGCCACCATTTGCTGGATCATCGAAAAAGCAAGAGAATTCCAGAAAAAAAGTCTACTTCTGCTTTATTGACTACAGCAAAACCTTTGACTGTGTGGATCACAATAAACTGGAAAATTATTCAAGAGATGAAAATATCAGACCACGTTACTTGCCTGCTGAGAAATTTGTGTTCAGGTCAAGAAGCAATCATTAGAACCAGAGATGAAACAACAGACTGGTTCCAAATTGGGAAAAGAGTATGTCAAGCTGTATATTGTCACCCTGATTATTTTTTAACCTATATGCAGAATATATCATGTGAATGCTAGGCTGGATGAAACACAGCTGGAATCGAGGTTGCTGGAAGAAATATCAGTAACCTCAAATATGCAGATGGCAGCACCCTTACAGCAGAAGGTTTAGAGAAACAAAAGAGCCTCTTGATGAAAGTGAATGAGGAGAGTGAAAAAGCTGTCTTAAGTCTCGTTTCGTGGCAAATAGATGGGGAAACAATGGAAGTAGTGAGATACTTTATTTTCTTGGGCTCCAAAATCACTGCAGATGGTGACAGCAGCATGAAATTAAAAGACGCTTGCTCCTAGGAAGAAAAGGTATGATCAACTTAGCGTATTAAAAAACAGAGACGTTATTTTGCCGACAAAGGTCTGTCTAGTCAAAGCTGTGGTTTTTCCAGTATGTATGGAGGTGAGAGTTGGACCATAAAGAAAACTGAGCACCGAAGAATTGAAGCTTTTGAACTTTATTGTTGGAGAAGACTCTTGAGAGTCCCTTGGACTGCAAGGAGATCCTGGGTGTCCATTGGAAGGACTGATGTTGAAGCTGAAACACCAATAATTTGGCCACCTCATGCGAAGAGCTGACTCATTTGAAAAGACCCTGATGCTGGGAAAGATTGGGGGTAGGAGGAGAAGGGGATGTCAGAAGATGAGATGGCTGGATGGCATCACTGACTCAGTGGACATGAGTTTGGGTGAACTCTGGGAGTTGGTGATGGACAGGGAGGCCTGGTGTGCTGCGATTCATGGGGTTGCAAAGAGTCAGACACGACTGAGAGGACTTAGCATGCTCGCATTGATGTGAGCAAGGTCTTCGGTGTTGGCTTGCTCAGGGGGTCACACCACAAAGTTTTTCATTTTAGCCCCACTCCTTCCTTTTTTGATTATACTACCTTTAGAAACTATACCATCGTGCCATTCCTTATTTAGTGCTTTAGCTATATATATTTCCTAGTTGCATTTCAGTTGAATCAATAAATTCTACTTATCACTTGATTTCATATACTCACATGAAACAGTCGAGTAGAACCTCACATGAAATGGAAGCAGTTTTCATAAGAAATGCATTGAGAACATGAAGGTAAAGGCAGAATGCTAGGATTCATCTTCTGGCTCTATACTTACTGGCACTGCGATCTTGGATAGATAACTTAACCTTTGTGTTTTCATATCTGTAAAACAAGGATAATAACTGCAGTTACTTCATAAGGTTGCCCTGAAGATTAAACATGTTAATATATAGTAAACTCTTAGAACAATTCCAGGCATGTAATTCCAAATACTATGTATAAGTTGGTATTATATTTATTTTCTTAGCAGGTAGAAAAGAGAAAAACTTTTCTTGCTTTTCTGTTCTTAATGCTTGCCTTCTCTTTTATTTGAATTCTAGTTTTTACTCTCTTTAACTTACTACCTTACCTCTTTTCCTAGGTATTAGCTGATTGTTCTTGATATTCTAGAGTGACTAGTGACAGAGTAAAAGAGAATGAAGTTATGTATTCTACATCTAGACTTCTATAAATTAGTTGTTATTGTACTGTAATGTTAATACAATACCATTGTATGTTGTAATATTGTAATGTTGCCATTATGAAAATATGTTGACAATTTGAGGAGGTCAAGAGGTATAGATCGATCATATGACCTAGAGCAAGTTAGGGCATCAGCAGAACCGGAGCCTGGGACCTGTGCTAGAGCCTTAACCTCCTTCAGCATTCCTTTCATCCTTTCTTCCCTCCTTTCCTTCTTTATCCCTTTGCTTTCCCATTCTTCTTACCTATTTAACCTTTAGGCTGGACAAGAGAAGGAAAAAGTAATAGGGAATAATGGAGACTTACCATTCACTGATTCAATTTGATCTATGAGGGCAAAGCTGAAGCCACAGATGCCTTAAGGCCCAGCTTCAGAAATTATAGTGTAACTTTTGTCACATTTGATTGGCCAGAAAGCCACAGAGCCAGCTGAGATTCAAGGGGAGGGGAAGTAGAACCATCATTCATCAGGAACGGTGGAAAAGAATTTGCAGCCATCTTTCCTCTCCCAAACCTCTTTGGTGTTTTGTTCTTGTTGTAGTTTAAATACTTTCAACAGAGTCATATTGTTTCTTGTACTTGAGAACTACAGTTCTTTTGAGATCCAAAAGTTTCTAATTTCTAGACAGATTAGGAAGCTAAGGAAGAGAGAAAAAAATAGACCACACATTTGTAATTTTTCTCAAAGGTATAAATAGCAACATAAATCAGTTCAGTTCAGTCGCTCCGTTTTATCTGACTCTCTTACCCCATGGACTGCAGCACGCCAGGCTTTCCTGTCCATCACCAACTCACAAAGCTTGCTTAAACTCATGTCCATCGAGTCAGTGATGCCATACAACCATATTACCCTCTGTTGTCCCCTTCTCCTCCTGCCTTCGATTTTTCCCAGCATCAGGGGCTTTTCCACTGAGTCAGTTCTCTGTATCAGGTGGCCAAAGTATTGGAGCGTCTGCTTCAGCGTCAGTCATTCCAATGAATATTCAGGACTGATTTCCTTTAGGATGGACTGGATGGATCTCCTCACAGTCCAAGGGACTCTAGAGTCTTCTCCAACACGACAGTTCAAAAGCATCAATTCTTTGGCACTCACCTTTATAGTCCAACTCTCACATCCATACATGACTCCTGGAAAAACCACAGCTTTGACTAGATGGACCTTTGTTGGCAAAGTAATGTCTCTGCTTTTTAATATGCTGTCTAGTTTAGTCATAGTTTTTCTTCCAAGGAGCAAGTATGTTTAAATTTCATGCTGCAATCACCATCTGCAGTGATTTCAGAGCCCAAGAAAATAAAGCCTCTCACTGTTTCCATTGTTTCCCCATCTATTTGCCATGAAGTGATGGGATTGGATGCCATGATGTTCATTTTTTGAATGTTGAGTTTTAAGCCAACTTTTTCACTCTCCTCTGTCACTTTAATCAGGAGGGTCTTTAGTTCTTCACTTTCTGCCATAAGGATAGTGTCGTCTGCGTACCTGAGGTTATTGGTATTTCTTCTGGCAATCTTGATTCCAGCTTGTGCTTCATCCAGCCCTGCATTTTGAATGATGTGCTGTGCATATAGATTAAATAATCAGGGTGACAATATACAGCCTTGGCATACTCCTTTCCCAATTTGGAACCAGTCTCTTGTTCCATGTCTGCTTCTAATGGTTGCTTCTTGACCTATATACAGATTTCTCAGCAGACAGGTAAGGTGGTCTGGTATTCCTGTGTCTCTAAGAATTTTCCAGTTTGTTGTGATCCACACAGTTAAAGGCTTCAGCATAGTCAGTAAATCAAAAGTAGGTGTTTTTCTGGAACTCTCTTGCCTTATCTGTGATCCAGTGGATGTTAGCAATTTGATCTCTGGTTCCTCTGCCTTTTCTAAATCCAGCTTGAACATCTGGAAGTTCGTGGTTCATGTACTGTTGAAGCCTGGCTTGAACAGTTTGAACATTATTTTGGTAGCGTGTGAGATGACTGCAGTTGTGCAGTAGTTTGAACATTTTTTGGTGTTGCCTTTCTTTGGGATTGGAATGAAAACTGCAACATAGTCATTGGTTAATTTTTCTTTGATTAGGGACTGATTCAAGAATTTCTGAAACCAAGCAAGCATAAGGAAGAAAAGAGTGTTAGAAACTTTTCCTTCCTTTTTTCTTTCATTCAGTGATATGCTGGAGTTGTTATTGTAATCCTACTCATTTTCATTACCTAATCTCTTAAAAAATATGTTCACCACTGTGTACAGTGTTAAAAATTAAGTGTTATCTTAGTACAAAACACAGCAGTTAATCCATAAAGTCAAAGGCAGGCTATTGATCACAATTACAACCCAGTTCAGTTGTGCACTTAAGTCAGGTTACTTGGGGTGATGCAACAATGGATGATCCATTATTGTGAACTGCCAATTATGGTTGCCTACATCACCTAAAAAACAGAAATAGCTGTGCAGTATCCATTTCACACTAACAGCAGTGTTACTTTTAGCCCCCTTTTCAGGCTACCTTAGTGCCGGGGTCTAGCCCTGGTGGATCCAGGGTAATTCAAAGGGAAGACGAAATAGGCATCTTAGGAAAAAACTTATTTAATTACAGCTATATAGAGAGATTAGAAACGGATAGTGTAGTAGGAAAATTAGTGGAGAAAAAGAGGCTGAATAACTTGGTTTACGTGGAATACCAATCAGCACCTACGTAGGCCGCAGGCGTCTTTCCATTCTCCCGAAGGAGCGGAGGCATTGAGGCCTCCTCGGTCCAATCTTAGAAGCCCAGGCAGAATTAGCAGGCTTGGTGAGTACCCACATTCCAGATGGGAATTCAGCCAGGAAAACGGGGAGCAAGAGAGAAACGACACAGGGGAATCAGTCTTTCCAGAAACTGATCCGATTTCTTTATTTTTCAGGTTTGTTTATATACCTCTTGTTTTACATAGGGGTGAATACAGAGTCACACGGGGTCAGCAGACCTGACCCTTGTCACAATCAGGTGCTTCATATAAAATTATACAAAGGTCTTATGGGTTTTACATCATCTTCTGGCCATGAGGCCTTCTGACATTTTATGGCCCTTTCTGATACCGGTCAGTTAACCAGAAAACTATTTTTTCCAGGGGTGATTTTTTTCTTAAACCGGGTTCCACCCTCCAAATAAAGTTGCATTCCTATAGGGTGAGGGTGTAGTGGATTACAATCAAGAAAGAAATTTACTTAACCTAAGGTTAACATGATTAATCTTAAAGGTTAATACTTATTTCTCCTATATGCTAGTTATATTCATTATAAGGGCAGGGAATATGGAGAGTTAGCAGCAAACGTCAGCCCAACAAATGAAAACCCTTCACCAGTGTTCCCCTTAAGATCTATTTAGTCTTAAGATTGTGATAAAGTTACATTTTTATATAGCAAGGACACAGTGATTTATAGCAAAGTACAATGATCTATAACAAAAGAGAAAATTCATTAACTCAAAGAGTCTAGTATTGCTAACATCAAAAACTACTATATTTCCTTTTCTATATTCCAAATATATTGATTAATATATTCCCAGTCTTAAAGGTTAATACTTATTTCTCCTATATGCTAGTTATATTCATTATAAGGGCAGGGAATATGGAGAGTTAGCAGCAAACGTCAGCCCAACAAATGAAAACCCTTCACCAGTGTTCCCCTTAAGATCTATTTAGTCTTAAGATTGTGATAAAGTTACATTTTTATATAGCAAGGACACAGTGATTTATAGCAAAGTACAATGATCTATAACAAAAGAGAAAATTCATTAACTCAAAGAGTCTAGTATTGCTAACATCAAAAACTACTATATTTCCTTTTCTATATTCCAAATATATTGATTAATATATTCCCAGGTGCCTAAGGATATGGAGGCCTGGCGGCAATCATTGACTCAAAAATGAGAAAGTGAAGTGAAGTCACTCAGTCGTGTCCGACTCTTTGCGACCCCGTGGACTATAGCCCACCAGGCTCCTCCATCCATGGGATTCTCCAGGCAAGAATACTGGAGTGGGTTGCCATTTCCTCCTCCAGGGGATCTTCCCAACCCAGGGATCGAACCCCGGTCTCCTACATTGCAGGCAGACGCTTTAACCGCTGAGCTACCACGGAAGCCCCCAAATGAGAAAAGCCCTTTGCTAATACTCCAAACTCTCTGTGCTGTTTATGGTTGAGAAGCTGTCACACAAGCTAGTCTGTCAGCAGAGAGGTTTGACCTGAGACACCCTTGTCACACCCAGGGCAGGGAATTAGCAGTAATTATTGGCACAACAAATGAAAAAGCCCTTCACCAATATAATTTCTAATCAACCCACTATACTATACTAATAATTTCTAACTTCCCCAAAGAGTCTATATTTAGAAAGTTTTAAAGCATCTCATGCCTCTCACAGTTGGGAGACTGTAAACAATCACATGTGGCCAGATGAGCCTGATCAGGGAGGCTAGAGGACCTTCGGAGGAGTTTGTAAGTTGAAATACTTGTCACACCCAGGAATTTTTATCAACTGGAGCTGCAAGTTAACTCCTTCTCCAAGAGAAATGGTTATGAGGGAGAGCCCCCCATAAAGTCAGAGGTGTAGCTGAGAGCATAAAACAGACTCTGGTTTTGGGGGTAGATGCTCAGGAACGGGGTTTCCTGAGGCTTGATCCTGCCTTTGCGTATGCCAAGCCTCCTTCCTCATGACCTTTGCCATGGGCGGAGTTCCTCACGCTGGCTCTTGGCACCTTAGTATTTTGTACTTTCCAGAGCTTTCTGTGTTCATCACCAAAAATTAGGACCCCTTGTCTCCTGTGGGTACCAACTTTGAGTGCTAAAATTGGAGCAGCCCTGGGCAAGTTGTGACATGTGGACCCTATGCCCCTTCCCAAGCTAACAGCTACCTTGAGGCCATCCGAAACCACAGGCTTGAGAAGTGAGAGAGCAAGCCGTATTCTGATCTTGATTTGGGAGAGATTTTTGTTATTTCATGCTTAGTTTTTAACAGGAAGTTTTTTTCCTCCCACATTAACCTCATAATCGTTGAAATATAGCAAGGAGAAGAAAGCAAACAGTGCTTGTTTATAGTGTATAGTACTTTTTTATTTTTTGGAAAGATTGAAGCCAGTTTTAAGGACAGGAAGAGCTAGAAATTTCCAGACTTGTTTGCAGACTATGTAATAACCTTCTTGCCTTTCTTATATTGAAAAAAAGATCTGCAATCTTTCTACCTCCCCAGCTCCTCTTTTTGAATCTTTCAGTAAATCTGCGATGTGGTGAAGGTACTCCCTTTTACCACCGTGACTTCTGGTGACTCCATCTTCATGGAAACCAGTATTATCTTTGCCTCTGAAACCCCTGTGCTACTGTTTGCATGAGGTTGGATTCCATGTTTTGGCATTTAAACTTATTCTCTTCAGTTCACACTGGTCGTCATTCTCTGTTATCACAGGAAATAAAAAAGAATGATTTAATTTTGTCATTCTAGTAATTAACTCTGCAAATCTTAATCAGCGTTTCCCTCACAAGTTTTGAGAACCAACTCCTGAGTTTCCTTTGTCTTCACCCTTTATAAGCTTTATCCTGGCTTTCAAGTTTATCTTCTTTTAAGTTTACTATGAACCTGCCATTTTTCTCCTTGGTGAATTTTGCATTTGCACTTTCAGAATTAAACAGCGTTTTGTTGGTCCATCTCATGACTATTGAATTCCCCTGCCATCTTGGCGGTCTTCTCTCCTTTCCTTGGAGGAGAAGACACTTTTGGAGCCACCTGTCTCTTGTGATCATTTCTTAAGTTGTTCATTTTTTTGGACCTCGTGTGCTCAAGATAACTATTTTTAGAGTTGTTATTCTGTGTAAAGGTATTACCAAGTACATTAATTTGGCTTAAGGTACTGGTATTTTGACTCCATAGATCAGTATGCTTCCAGCAATACCAGCAGCACCAAACTGCTGCCTAATGTTGGCCTTGGACAGAACTAACTGGATGTTAGCATCCTGCCGAAAGATACATAGGAACCCGTAGACACTTCTTCAGTGGAATGAAGGAGTAGATAAACTGAGAGAACAG
Source organism: Madoqua kirkii (assembly GCA_006408675.1). Lineage (NCBI taxonomy): Eukaryota > Metazoa > Chordata > Mammalia > Artiodactyla > Bovidae > Madoqua > Madoqua kirkii. The sequence continues at coordinate 10,198 of SJYC01034900.1, forward strand.
TGAACAGTAGCTGCATTCTGAGGCAAAGAATACCATGGACTGTGACTCACAGAGAAGTCTAATTTAATATTATTCCCAAGAATATAATATATTCAGACTTCAGATAATATTGGACTGTACTCTGTCTTCTGTATCAAAAAATAAAGTTTTGTTTTTTTTTTAATTTAGCAGTTTGAGAAAATCACCTTAGCTGGTGATTTTTCTGCTTTATGTAGCATCTGTGGGAGTTATTCAGTGGTAGCTTGTCTGGCCTGAACGTTCCAAGGTAGCTGTATTCAGATGTCTAACGGGCTGGTTGGAAAGTTGGGCCCTTATTTCTCCATGCAGTATAAAGGCCTCTTCGTGTGGTCTCTGCAGCAGGGTACCCAGACTTGTAACATGATGGCTTAGGGCTCCAAGACACTGCCTTTGGAGAATCATGACAGGTTCTTGAGAAAGTTTGGGACTAAAGCATTACAAAGTGAAATGAAGTGAAGTTGCTCAGTTGTGTCCGACTTTTTGCAGCCCAATGGACTGTAGCCTGCCAGGCTCCTCTGTCCATGGGTTTCTACAGGCAAGGATACTGGAGTGGGTTTCCATTTTCTCCTCCAGGGGATCTTCCTGACTCAGGGATCAAACCTGTATTTCCTGCTTTGCGGGTGTATTCTTTACCGTTGAGTTGCTGGGGAAGCTGGAGATTTCCTGATCTTTGCATTTAATTCTCTCTTTAGGTTTTCTGTTACTGCTTTTATATTTCTAATTTGCAGAAGTTAACTTCTGTGTCAGTGATACTTTTTTTAAAGATTCCATTTTTTATTATTGTAAAACCTTATTAGTGACAGTTTAAAAAATTATTAGGAAATATTTCATGTCTGTGTGGAATATAAGGATAACAGAGCAAAAACTTATGTTCTAATTCCTAGCCTAAAGAAAACATTACTAATCCAGTGTTAGTATAGTGTTAGCTACAGTGAAGCTGGGGTGAACTCTTTGGTTTTTGCATCTTCCTGCCTCCACTCCAAGTGTAATCACCCACTTCTGTTTGGTAGTTATTCCTATACATTGCTTTGTACTTTATGTGTATATCTTTCAACCTGTGTACCTGTACAGATTGTTAGAATATATTATAAATCATGTCATACTATATTCTTCTGTAACTTGTTTTTCATTCTTAGAGCATTGAGAAATGTTGATAAGAATAACTGTATTTCTTTTTCATAGTATGAATGTATACTGCATTTTATTTATGCATTTCCTTTTTTTTGGAAATTAGGTTGTATCTAATTTTTTTACATTTACATACATTGCTAGTATGAATGTCTTAGGATGTCTCATATTGCTACTTTGAACTTTTTTAAAGTACATTTCCTTGTGCACATGTGTGTGTTTCTCTGGAGCAGAGGTCAGCAAAGTTTTTCTGTAAAAGGCCAGATAGTGAATATCTTACACTTTGCATTTCAAGCAGTGCTGCCAATTTAGCAAGAAGGCAGTTACAGATAATGCATAAGCAAATGAGGGTGGCTGTGTGCCAGTAAAACTTTTATGGACACTGAAATTTGAATTTTATATGATTTTCTTGTAACATGAAACATCTTTCTTGTTTGATTTGTTGTTTTTCCCCGCTGAAGTGAAAAGTGAAGTGAAAGTGTTAGTCCGTCAGTAATGTTCAACTTTTTGCAACCCACGGACTGTAGCCTGTCAGACTCCTCTGTCCATGGAATTCTCCAGGCAAGAATACTGGTGTGGGTAGCCATTCCCTTCTCCAGGGGGTCTTCCCTAACCCAGAAAATGAAACTGGGTCTCCTGTATTGCAGGTGGTGTCTTTACTATATGAGCCACCAGGGAAGAGTGTTTTAAAAATGTAAAAGCCATATTCTTAGCTCATGGACCTTGTAAAATCAAGCAGCAGGCCAGAGTTGGCTGGGCCATACTTTGTTTACATCTAATCTAGAGTGTTTCTTAGCATTGGAATTATTGGATCACGCATTATATCAGCTTCACCCTAGATACTGCCAAATTGATCTCCAAAGTACTTTCACTAGCACTTAAGACTTCCTATTTATACACATCATCACCCACTTAATAATGTCTGATGTTTTAGTTTTTGCCAGTCTGAAGGGGTTAATCGGATGGTGATTTGAATTTGTAATACCCCTGTTTTAGTGAGGTTGAGTATCTTTATTGCTGTATTTTGAAAATTTACTCATTGTTCATGCAGTGTTAAAATATTGAATGCCAACCTAGAAATAATCCCTGTTCTGTTCGCTTGTGGTGCTTGAGTAAACTAAAAAGGTAATCTATGAGTTTCTTTTTGTTTTTTAGGTTAATTTGTGTGTATTTCCTCTATTCTTAATTGCTCATGTCTTCCGCACATTTTGTTTTCTGTTGGAATGTTGGAGTTCTTTATATAGTCTGGGTAGTAAACCTCGGTTGAATTATATATATTGAGCATACATCTTATAAAATTACTGCTTATTTTTTAATGCATAGAATAATTTTATGAGCACATTTTAAAAATAGTTTTGGTTTTTTTTTCTTAATGTCTTGCAGTTTTTGTGATACATGAAACTCTTTCGTCTTATTGGTCCCTTGTATTGTAACTTCAGCTTTTTTATTAATTATTGTTCATTTCTTTGGTTTTTATTGTAGCAGAGTGATAAGCTATCCAGGCTGGGGTAACATAATTTGAAAATCTGTTTTAGTGTATCTATTTCTTATGTTTTATTTACATTTAAAAAAGGTTTTTAAAAAGTTTTTATTAAATACTTCTGAATCTGATAGTGGGGTTAATATCCAGAATATAAAAGGAACTCATAAAACTCAGTAGCAAAACATCCAAATAATTGAACCAAAAATAGACAGAGGACTTGAACAGACATTTTTTCCCAAAGAAGGCCTACAGATGGACAACAGATACATGAAAAGGTGCTTATCATCACTAATTACTAGGAAAATGTGAATCAAGCCACCATAAGATATCACCTTATGCCTTATAGAATGATTATCATGAAACCATGGTAACCACGCATTGAAGTTGGGATTGTAAAGTTGGTACAGCTCCTGTAGAAAACAGTATGGAGGTTCTTCAGGAGATTAAAAGCACAGCTATCTTCTGATCCAGGAATTCTACTTACATGAATATATTCAAAGGAAATGGAAACGCTATATTGAAGAGATATCTGTGCCCTCAGTGCATAGCAATGGAAACAATCTTAAGTGTCCATCAGTGGATGGAGATGTGGATATATATACAGTGGAATATTATTGAGACATGAAAAGAAATCCTACCATATGTGAGAACATGGGTGGACCCTGAGATCGTTTTGCTTAGTGAATAAGAATGCTGTGTGTGATCCCACTTATACGTGTAGTCTTAAAAAAAAAAAAGGCTTAAAACGAAACAATAAAAAGTCCCAAACTCAGAAAAAAAGATCAGATGTGTGGATTCCAGAGGCAGGGCAAGGGAGGTAGGGGACTTGGATATGAGGGTGGTCCAAGGTCCAAACTTCCAGTTTTAGGATAGATAAACTGGGGTTGTAATGTAAAAATTATGGTTGGTTATAGATAGTAGTCCTCTATGCCATAACTGTTGTTCAGTCACTCAGCCTGTGTCTGACTCTGTGACCCCATGGACTGCAGCATACCAGGCTTCCCTGTCCTTTAGTATATCCTAGAGTTTGCTCAAACTCCCGTGCATTGAATCAGTGATGCCATCCAGTCATCTCATCCTCTGTTGTCGTCTCCTCCTCCCACCTTCAGTCTTTCCCAGCATCAGGGTCTTTTCCAGTGAGTCGGCTCTTCACATCAGGTGGCCAAAATATTGGAGCTTCAGCATCAGTCCTTAAAATGAATATTCAGGACTGATTTCTTTTAGGATTGCCTGGTTTGATCTCCTTGCTGTCCAGAGGGCTTTTAAGAGTCTTCTCTAGCACCACAATTTAAAGGTATCAGTTCTTTGGCACTCAGCCTTTTTTTTTGTCCAGTACTCACATCCATACATGACTACTGGAAAAACCGTAGCTTTGACTAGACAGACCTTTGTTTGCAAAGTAATGTCCCTGCTTTTTAATATGCTGTCTAGATTTGTCATAGCTTTTCTTCCAAGGAGCAAGTGTCTTTGAATTTCATGGCTGCAGTCACCATTTGCAGTGATTTTGGAGCCCCCCAATATAAAAAGTCTGTCACTGTTTCCATTGTTTTCCCATCTATTTGCCATGAAATGATAGGATCAGATGCCATGATCTTCGTTTTCTGAATACTGAGTTTTAAGCAAGCTTTTTCACTCTCCTTTTACCTGCATCAACAGGCTGTTTAACTCCTCTTCACAGTACCATAAGGGTTGTGTCATCTGCATATATGAGATTATTGATATTTCTCCCGGCAGTCTTGATTCCATCTTGTGCTTCATCCAGCCTGGCGTTTCTCATGATGTACTCTGCATATAAGTTAAATAAGCAGGGTGACAATAAACAGCCTTGATGTACTCCTTTTCCAATTTGGAACCAGTCCATTGTTCCATGTCTGGTTCAAACTTTTGCTTTTTGACCTGCATACAGTTTGTCCAGAGGCAGGTGAGGTGGTCTGGTATTCACATCTCTTGAAGAATTTTCCAGTTTTTTTGTGATCCACAAAATCAGGCTTCAGCATAGTCGGTGAATCAGAAGTAGATATTTTTCTGGAACTTTCTTGCTTTTTCAATGATCCAACGCATGTTAGCAATTTGATCTCTGGTTCCTCTGCCTTTTCTAAATCCAGCTTGTACATCTGGATGTTATTGGTTCATATATTGTTGAAGCCTGGCTTGAAGGATTTTGACCTTGCTAGCATGTGAAATAAGCCTAATTGTGTGGTAGTTTAACTTGTTTAGAAGTTAAAGTAAATCCTGAGTTCTCATCACAAGGTAAAAAGCTTTCTTCGTTTTCTTTTTTCTTTCTCTTCCTTTTCTTTCTTTATTTCATCTGTATGAGATGATAGTTGTTAACTGAGCGTATTACGGTAATTATTTCACAGTATATTTAAGTCAAGTCATTATGCTGTACACCTTGAACTTACACAGTGTTGTTCAGTTATAACTCAGTGAAGCTGGACAGGAGTGAACCTGGAGTCTGTCATGCAGAGGGAAGGAAGTCAGAAAGAGCAAAACAGATATCATATATAAACGCATATATGTGGAATATATATGCATTTCACATGTATCTATATATGTAGAATCTAGAAAAATAGTACTGCTGCTGCTGCTGCTAAGTCGCTTCAGTCGTGTCCAACTCTTTGCAACTCCGTAGATGGCATCACACCAGGCTCCCCTGTCCCTGGGATTCTCCAGGCAAGAACACTGGAGTGGGTTGCCATTTCCTTCTCTAATGCGTGAAAGTGAAAGTGAAGTCGCTCAGTCGTGTCTGACTCTTTGTGACCGCTTGGACTGCAGCCCACCAGGCTCCTCTACCCCTGCGAGTTTCCAGTCAAGAGTACTGGAATGGATTGCCATTGCCTTCTCCAGAAAAATGGTACAGATGAGCTTATTTCTAGAGTAGGAGTAGAGATGTAGACATGGTGAACAAATGTGGACATGGGGTGGGTGGGGGGATGAGTTGGGAGAATAGCATTGGCATGTATACATTACCATGTGTGAAATCCAGCTAATGGGAACCTGTTGTAAGGCACAGGAAACTCAGCTCTATGCTCTGTGATGACCGAGAGAGGTGGGATGGGAGTGGGGAAGGGAGGTTTTTGAAGGGGGGGATATATTTTACATATAGTTGATTCACTTCCTTATACAGCAGAAACTGACATAACATTGTAAAGCAATTATATTCCAATAAAAAATAAAACTGGGCAGGGAGGACTTTTTTTTCTAACTATGCAAAAGGTTTACTTATTTTTTTTACTCTTGTTTTAAAGAGAAGTTTTAGGTTCTCAGCAAAGTTGAGAGAGGAAGGTACAGAGATTTGCCGTATACCTCCCACCCCAACACATGCATAGCCTTCACCAATATCAACATCTCTTACCAGAGTGGTATGTCTGCTGCAATTGATAACCCTCCACTGACACCTCCTCATCTCTCAGAAGTCCGTAGTTTACATTATGGTTCACCCATAGACTGTACACTGTGTGGTATAGTCTGAGAGTTTGGACAAGTGTATAATGACGTGTACCCATCTTTATTGTATCATACAGAGTACTTTCATTGCCATAAAAATCTTCATTGTTCTACCTGTTCATTCCTTCATCCCCCACACCCACCCCACCCTGGCAACTGCTGACCTTTTTACTGTCTCCATAGTTTTGCCTATTCACCGTGTCATCTGCATGAAGTCATACAGTAGGTCTACTTTTCTGATTTTTGTTTTGTTTTCATTGAGTAATAGGCATTTAAGGTTGTTTCATCCTCCATGTCTTGTCATGACTAGGCAACTCCTTTTTTTCCCCCCAATAATAATTCATTGAATTCACCAAAGTTTATTCATCCACCTACCTACTGAAGAATATCTTGGTTGCTTCCAAGTTTTGCCAGTTATGATGAATGTAAATGTCTGGGTGCGGATTCAGTGTGGCTGTTAGTTTGTACTCCTGTGGGTAAATACCGAGGAGCATAGTTGCTGAACCGTATGGTAACAGTACATTTTGGTTTGTAGGAGACTAAACCTGTACTATTTTGTTTTCTCACCAGCAGTGAATGAGCGTTCCTGTGCCACATCCTCACAGCATTTGGTGTTAGTGTTCCAGATTTTGTCGATTTTAGTGGATGGGTAGTGGTATCTCATATTTTAGTTTGCATTTCCCTTATGACATATGATGTGAAGAATTTTTTCATATGCTCATTTGCCCTGTCTGTGTCTTCTTTAGTAAGGTGTCTGTTAAGGTCTTTGACTTATTTTTTAATCAGGTTTTTTTTTTTTTTTAATCATTGAGTTCTATGTATATTTTGGGTAAAGTCCTTTATCAGATTTGTACTTTTGCAGATATTTTCTCCCACTCTGTGGCTTGTTTTCTGGTTTTCTTGACAGAGCAAAAGTTTTTAATTGTAATGAAGTCCAGTTTATCAATTTTTTCTTTTGTGGATTATACCTTTGGTGTTTTAGCTAAAGAGTCATCTCCATACCAGCTAGATTTTCTCCTACGTTATCTTCTAGAAGTTTTTTAGTTGTATATTTTACACTTAGGTCTGTGATCCAGTTTGAATTAGTTTTTTCCTGCTTTAATTTTTGTGAGAGGCGTAAGGTCTGTGTCTAGATTCATTACTTTGCATGTGAATGTGCAGTTGTTCCAGCACCATGTTTCAAAAAGATTGTCTTTTGCTCCATCGTGTTGCCTTTCCACCCTTGACAAACAGTTGACTGTATTTATGTGGCTCTCTTCTGGGCTCTGTATGCTTTTCCACTGATTGACTTGTTTTTTTGCCAATACTACTCTGACTTGATTACTGTGCCCTTATAAGTCTTTGAAGTCAGGTAGTGTCTGTTCTCTAGATTTGTTCTTAAACATTGTGATTGGACTTCCCTGGTGACTCGGTGGTAAAGAATTCAGCTGTAATGCAGGAGATACAGGTTTGATCCCTGGGTTGGGAAGATCCACTGAAGAAGGAAATGGCAACCCACTCCAGTATTCTTGGCTGGGAAATCCCATGGTTTGAGGAGTGGGCTACAGTCGGGTTTGCAGAAAGAGTCAGACTAAAATAACCTGTGAAACTTTGACTGCAGTTGCATTGAATTTATAAAGTTAGAAAGAACTGATATCTTGACGGTATTGAATCTTCCCATCTATGAACACAAGATATCTCTCCATTTTATTTAGGTTTTCTTTCATTTCATCCATCAGAGTTTTGTAGTTTCCCCTGTGTAGATTTTATATGTATTTTGTTAGCTTTATAGCTAAGTATTTCATTGTTGGGGTGGTAATGTCAGTGTTAATTGTGTTTTTAATTTCACATTCACCTTGCTTATTATTGGTATATAGGAAAGTGTATTAACCTTGTATCCTGCAGCTTTACTGTATTTGCTTTTTAGTGCTGTTTCTTTTTTTGAGTGATTTGGATTTTCTATCTAGATGATCATGTCATCTGCAAACAAAGTTTTATTTCTTTCTTCCCTATCTGTGTCTCTGTAAATACAACACAGAAGATATATAATCAAATACCTTGTTTATATTATTTTCAGCAAACTATTACTTGCTACTGGAAATAAGAAAAATTGAATTTTTAATTTTATCTTCACTTATTCCGTCTTGATAGTCTTTCTTTATATACATTCAGATTTCTAACCTACATCATTTTTCTTCCCTCTGAAGAACTTAAAAAATTTTTTTTTGCAAAACAGCAGCAAGTTCTCTGGGGCTTCTCTCCCCCACCCTTCCCCCTCCTATCTCTGCCTGTGGTTTGAAAATGATATGCCGATGTCGGCTAAAAAGAGGCACAGTGTGAGAGCTGTGAGTTAAATTTTGTTTGAGGCTGAATGACGACTGCAGCCTGGGAGACAGCACCTCCGATAGCTCTGAGAGACTGAGCCAAGGCGGTAGTGGGGGAAGTTCAGTGTATAAGATTTTGCTGAAAAGGGAGTTCAGTGCAATCAAGTGCTTATTTTACGAAAGGTTTTCTGCTAGTCACAAGGAGCTGATGTCACCATGAAGGGGATTTAGTGCTTTTCTAGATATGAGGAGATGCAAGGACTTAGATCATGAAATCAGTTCCTGAAAGTACCTGATTGTCTGAAGAGCTGTTCCACCGGGTTCCCTGGAGCACAGAGTGCCTCACTCTCCACCCTGGATTCTCCTCGCTGGTGCTGAAGGTCAGCAGCTACAGCAGCACACGGTGCAGTTTCTGCAGAGGCAGGTGGCAAAGGCCCTTGTTGTTCAGTTGCTGGCAGATGTTCTTGGCAAGTGCCAATATGTAGCTGACACCTTGGTGTAGTTTTTTAGATTTATTCTACCTCAGAACTTCCTGGATCTGTGGTTTGTTGTTTGATGTTAATTTGTGGAAATTCTCACTCTTTTATTGTTTCAAATATTTTTTCTGTTCCTTCTTTTATTCTCCTTCTAGTATTTCTATTAACCATAGGTTACACCTTTTGTACTTCTCCCACAACCCTTGGGCGTTGTTTCTTTTTTTCCCCCCCTTCAGTCAGTTCTCTTTGGCTTCCCTAATTGCTCAGTTGGTAAAGAATCCGCCTGCAAATGCGGGAGACCCTGGTTTGATTCCTGGGTTGGGAAAATTCCCCCCGGGCAGGGAAAGGCTACCCACTCCAGTATTCTGGCCTGGAGAGTTCCATGGACTGTGTAGTACATGGGGTCACAAAGAGTTGGACACGACTGAGTGACTTTCACTTGCCCTTTCATTGATATAGTCAAGTTCAGACATCCTTTCCTTAGCTGTGTCCAATCTACTAGTAAGCTCATCAGAGACATTTTTCCTTTTTGTTACATATTTTCATTTCTAGCATTAATTTTTGGCTCTTAGGATGTTCACCTCTGCTTACATTGCAGAGGTCTTAATTTGTTCATTAGCTGTCTGCTGTACTGTCTGCTGTAACCCTTAGAGCCCTTAGCAGAGTAAGTGAAGTTGTTTAAATTCCCAGCTTGATAATTCCAGCATCCATGCCATGTCTGCCTTGATGCTTGTTTTATCACATCACACTGTGTTTTTTGCCTTGTAGTATGTCTTAATAATTTTTTTCCTGATACCTGGACATGATATACTGGGTAAAAGGAACTACAGGTTTTCAGGTAAGAGGACACATTCTACAGTCCTGGGATTGGGTCTCATCTTCAGTTCCATGAGCCTAGGCCTCTAACCTGTGAACTTTACATGTGTTTCCCAGTGGGTTTCTCTACTCTTAGGTGGGACGGGATGGCTAGAATGGGCTGGTGTTGGATATTTCCCTTCTCCCAGCAGGAGTTGTGTCAGTTTAGTAAAGCTTTTGTAGGTTAGGCTCTTTCTTACTCCTGAGGCCTTGTTAAGAACAGAGTCCTCTCTTGCATTTCAAAATGGTTCCTTTTTCCCTTTCCCAGATGGAAGGGGAGGGTAAGGTGGGAGTGGATTTTTCTCCAGTGTTTACTGAGAAAACCTGGTCAAGCTCCTGAAGGTGAAACTCACGAGAGTGAGACCCCCTCTTATGACTGGGTGCCTCTGGAGTTTTAATCCTCAGACATGTAAATCCTGAACCTCCAACAGTTTGTCAATTTACAGTTGAGACTTTCCTACCAAGATACTTGTGGTAGTTGTAAGATTAGTAGAAATAATTTTCATTTGCCCTTAACTTATTTCTCCAAGTATTGATATTTACCATCATTGCTTTATTTTCTTCTCTCTCTAACTGTATATGTTTACATATGCTTACTTTTTTCCCCTGAACTATTTGAAAGTAAATTTCAGGCACACTGCTCATTACCCCAACTTACGTCATTGTCCTGCCTCTTCTTCATGTTTTTTGAACTATAGATCCTCTTAAATCACTACAGTGTAGTTTTCAAAATCAGAAAATTAACACTAATATAATACTGTTGTCTAATCTACAGACTTTAGTTCAGTTTTTACTAGTTGACCTAAAATATTCTTTCAGGAAAAAGAAAAATTCTGATTCCGGGTCCAATTTAGAATCACTTACTGCATTTATTAGTCATGTTTCTTCTGTCTTTTTTAATCTGGAAGAGTATTCCAGTCTTTGTCTCTCTCTACATTGACATGTTTAACATATGTGGGTGTGCATTCAGTCTCTCAGTCATGTCCCACTCTGCAACCCCATCAGGCTCTTCTCTCCATGGGATTCTCCAGACAACACTGTTGGAGTCAGTAGCCATTCCTTTCTCCAGGGAGTTTTCCCAACCCAGGGATCAAACCTGAGTCTCCTGCATTACAGGCAGATTCTTCTCAACAGTTTGCCGTTTCTGCTCCAGGGGGATCTTCCTGACCCAGGATGGAACTTGCATCCTGCATCGGCAGGCGGATTTTTTACCACTGCACCACCTGGGAGGCCGTAAACTCTGCAGTTATCTTGTACTTTGAGTTTGTCTAATGCTTCCTCATGATTAGATTTAGGTTATGCATTTTTGTAAGTAATGCCACAGTAATTACTTGCTTTCATTGATATACTCAGTGAGCTTCTGTCCTGTTTGCTGGTGAAATTATCTTTGGTGACTTAGTTAAGATGGTTTTTGCCAGGTTTCTCCACTGAAAGGTACTATATTCTCCTTTATAATTAATATCCTGTGGGGAACTACTTTGAGACAATATAACAACATATTTCTTACCAGATTTCACCCTTAGTATTAGCTTCTTTCCATTTATTAGTTTCAGCATTCCTTGATGATGCATGCTTTAATAAGTTTTTATTATAATGGTTCCCAAATTATGATTTTCCCGTTGTATCCTTCTTATATATTTGTTAATTCACATTCTACTAAATACTTGTTCTTTTTTTAGAAAAAGTCAAATTTTCTTCTTACCTTCAGATACCTGTGCCTCCAGTGTTTTAGCTCTTCTGGGGCTGTGTACATGAAGAAGCTTGCTTCTTGTTTGCTTTCCTCACCTCTCCTAGACGTCGTCTGCCCTCGCCATGCTGTGCCAGCTAGGACCTGCACTACATAGTTACAGAATTGTTCCTGCTGCTTATGGCAGGGGAAAAGTTAGTGTTTTCCAAAGGGTTTTGTGCAGTAGTTACTCTTTTCTTTTTATTCCTTCTATACTTAGTTTGCTGAGTTTTTATTTTGTGAATTACATTCATGATTTTCAAATGTGAACTCACTTTTAGAATAAACGCTACTTGGTTGTAATATATTATTATCACTGTATTTGATTTACTGTTATCTTATTTAGAGTTAGATATCTGTCTTCATGAGAGCGTGTTCTCATGGCATTTTCCTTCCTTAAATAATATTATCAAGTTTGGGATAGAGTCTTCTGACTTCATAAAATGAGCTGCAAAATGTTCCTTTTTTGAAAAATTTATTCTTCTGGAAAAGTCTAGATGTGTTTGTTGATATTTTTTAAAAACTTAAAAGAAATTATGGGAGAAGCCTTCTGTGTCTGAATTTTTCTTTTCAGAAAGATTTGTAATAATCTAGTTATCTTTTACTGATAGCAGTATTCACCGTTTTTTTCTTTTGTCAGTTTGGTAATATTTGTGCCCTCACTGGTGTGTGTTTCTTTCTGTAGACAAATGGAATCAGTTCCTATGCATCCATCAGACTTCATCTCCATCAGTTTAGGTACATCAGGCATCTGCTGTTATCTTCTTTCTGGGTTCTTTCTGTTCTTACAGGTTTCTAATTTTCCCCTTTCTTTTCATTACTGTCCTTTTAATGGAGGTGCATGGAGAAAATTGCAGTATTTATGTTGCTTAATGGAGATCTCTCTTTAGCCTTTGTATTTCCTTTAATTTTGTAAATGGAATACAGCGTATGTAAGTTTCCACTCTGATTATTATGAGTGTCAACCATAACAGGACAGCAAAGAGTGCTGATACTCTCGAGGATTTCTGAGGGTTCAAAGTTTTTTCCCTTAGTGCAAGTTGCTCTAAAATTTATGTTTTTCGAATTTGCTTGTTATTTTATAATTTATTTTGTTCTAATTGGCAGTGATCACGTTCATTAGGTTATTTTTCTCTCACTAATTTATAGGTTCTGATCTGCTGTCAATTAGGAAATGATATGATTAGACTTGTTAGAACTGTATGTACAGAACCCTGTTTCCTGTAGGGTGTACACGATGTAAAAGCCTCTTGGTTTTTCACTGCTCAGTGGCCTTTATGGTAACTTGCCTGGGTTTCGGTGATGCATACTAGTTGCTGCATTTAGGAGTCTTTATAGACTAGTAATCATCAGAGTTTATTATGTTCTTCATAACCCTTGTTTTTTAAAAACTACAGGTTTATTTTACATTTGGTGTCTGAATATTTTGGAGGGATAATTTTAGATTTATAGAGAAGTTTCAAAGATGTTATAGTTGCTTTGTACCGTTTACCCATCTTCCCCTAATGTTGCCGACTTAGATAATAATATGTTTGTGAAAAACTAGGAAATTAACAAGGGCATAAACTACAGACTTGACTTTTTTCCATAGGATCCAGTCCAGGACTCCACAGTGTATTTGGTTGTCGTGTCATCTTTGTCCCCTCTGATCATGTCAGTTTCTTTAATCTTTTTTCACAACCATAACAGTTTTAAACTGTCCTGGTCAGGATTTTCTAAAATGTTTCTCAGTTTGGGTTTATCTGATATGTTCTCATGACAAAACTGATGGGTTTTGGGAAAGAAAACAGAGAGCTGAAGTCACATTTTCATCCCATCATATTAAATGGGCTGTGAATGTTGTTGTTCGGTCCCTAAGTCGTGGCCAACTTTTTGCAGCCCCATGAAATGCAGCACGCCAGGCTTCCCTGTCTTTCACCTTCTCCTGAAGTTTGCTCAGACATTGAGTCAGTGATGTTATTCAACCATCCCATCCTCTGTTGCCCCTTTTTCCTTTTGTCTTCCATCTTTCCTAACATCAAGGTCTTTTCCAATGAGTCGGCCTTCACCTGAGGTTGGAGCTTCAGTTTCAACATCAGTCCTTCAAATGAATATTCAGGTTGGTGTCCTTTACGGTTGACCAGTTTGATCTCCTGGCAATCCAAGGGGCTCTCAAAAGTCTTCCAATACACAATTCAGAAGCCCAAATTCTTAGGCACTCAGCCTTCTTTATGGTCCATCTCTTACATCCATTCACGATTACTGGAGAAACCCTGGCTTTGACTATACAGACCTTTGTTGGTAAAGTGATGTCTCTTCTTTTTAATCCATTGTCTAGGTTTGTCATAGGTTTCCTTCCACGGAGCAAGTGTCTTTTAATTTCACGGTGCAGTCACCATCTGCAGTGAATTTGGGGCGCGAGATGATAAAATCTGCCACTGTTTCCACGTTTTCCCCTTCTGGTTGACATGAAGTGGTGGTACTGAATGCCATTGATGTTTGTTTTTTGAATGTTGAGTTTTAAGCTAGCCTTTTCACTCTCTTTCACCCTAATAAAGAGGATCTTTAGTTTTTCTTTGCTTTTTACCATTAGAATGGTATTATCTGCATATCTGAGGTTATTTATACTTCACTCAGCAACCTTAATTCCAGCTTGTGATCCATCCTACCTGGCATTTTGCATGATGTATTCTGTATATAAGTTAAATAAGCAGGGTAAGAATATACAGCCTTGACATACTCCTTTCTCAATTTTGAACCAGTCTGTTATTCATGTCTGGTTCTGACTTGCTTCTTGACCTGTATACAAGTTTCTCAGGAGGCAGGTAAGGTGGTCTGGTACTCCCATCTTTTAAGAATTTTTCACAGTTTGTTGTGATCCACACAGTCAAAGCTTTATATTTAATGAAACAGAAATAGGTGTTTTTGTGGGATTCTCTTGCTTTCTCTATAATCCAACAAATGTTGGCAGTTTGATTTCTGGTTTCTTTGCTTTTTGTAAGCTCAGCTTGTATATCTGAAAGTTCTCAGTTTACATACTGTTTAAGCCTAGCTTGAAGAATATTGAACATTACCTTGCTAGCATGTGAAATGAGTGCAGCTGTATGGTAGTATGAGCATTCTTTGGCATTGCCTTTCTTTGGAATTAGAATGAAAACTGACCTTTTCCAGTCCTGTGGACATTGCTGAGTTTTCCATATTTGCTGGCATGTTGAGTGCAGGACTTTAACAGCATCATTTTTAAGGATTCAAAATAGCTCAACTGGAATTCCATCACCTCCACTAGCTTTGTTCATGGTGATGCTTCCTAAGGCCCTTTTGACCTTGCATTCCAGGATGTCTGGCACCATCTCGGTAATCTGGGTCATGAAGGTCTTTTTTGTACAGTTCTTCAGTGTATTCTTGCCACCTCTTCTTAGTCTCTTCTCCTTTTATTAGTTCCTTACCATTTCTGTCCTTTATCATGCTCATTTTTGCATGAAATATTTCCTTAGTATCTCCAATTTTCTTGAAGAGATCTCTTGTCTCCCATTCTTTTGTTTTCCTCTATTTCTTTACATTGTTCACTTAAGAAGACTTTCTTCTCTGTCCTTGCTATTCTCTCTGCGTGTTGTTGGATATATTTTTCCCTTGTCCCTTGCCTTTTGCTTGTTCTCTTTTCTCAGCTATTTGTAAAGTCTCCTCAGACAACCACTTTGCCTTCTTACTTTTCTTTTCTTGGGGATGGTTTTGGTCATCACTCCTATACAGTGTTATGAACCTCCATCCATAGTTCTTCAGACACTCCTTCCACCAGATCTAATCCCTTGAATCTATTCATCACCTCCACTGTATAATCATAAGGGATTTGATTTAAGTTATACCTGAAAGCCCTAGTGGTTTTCTTTACTTTCTTCAATTTAAGCCTAAATTTTGCAATAAGGAGTTCACTTTGGACTCTTTTCTTGAATAAGAGAGCTATTCCAATTCTTCTAAGGCATTCTTGCTCACAGTAGTAGATACAGTGGTCATCTGAATTAAATGCCTGTTCCCGTCCATTTTAGTTCACTGACGCCTAAAATTTTGATGTTTACTCTTGCCACCTCTGCTTGACCACGTCCAATTTACCTTGATTCATGGTCCTAACATTCCAGGTTCCAATGCAGTATTCTTTACATCATCGGACTTTATTTTCATTCCGAGGCATATCCACAGCTGTGTGTCATTTCTACTTGGCCCATCTTTGTTCTTTCTGGAGCTATTTCTGCGCTGTTTGCCAGTTAGCATATTGAGCACTTTCTGGCCTGGGGGGCTCATCTCCAGGTGTCATATCTTTTTTTTGCCTTTTCATACTGTTCGTGGGGAGAGTATTGAAGCGAAGAATATTGAAGTGATTTGTCATTCCCTCCTCCAGTGGAAGTCTTTTTTTCAGAACTCTCCATCGTGACCTGTTCATCTTGTGTGGCCCCGCACAGCATGGCTCATAGCTTCATTGAGTTATGCAAGTGCCTTCACTACGACAAGGCTATGATCCATGAAGGGAATGCTATGAATAAAACATCACTTTTGATGTTAACTTTGATGTTCACTTGATGCAGGTAGTGATTATCAGATTTCTTACTGTTACTCAATTTTTTCTGTAGTTGATTCTTTGGAAGTGAATTGCATTTTCTGTCTCTTAAAGGCAGGGGTTTGTATATGTATTATTTGGAATTCTGTAAGGAAGATGTGTCCCTTCTCCCCATTTATTTATTCATTCAGTTATTTATATAATATTTTATTAGGAAAATTATAATTCAGTACTGTTATCATTTATTTTTGTGAAAATTGTTCCACTTTTGGTGATTGGGAGATTCTTTTAGGTTGCTCCCAAATCCTTTTGCAATTTCCCATCCTTTTTCTTTTTTAATTTAAATTTATTTATTTTAATTGAAGGCTAATTACTTTACATTATCCTTTTTTTAAAAAAAACACCTTCTTGCTTTCTGGCCCTACAGAATACTCCAGGCTTACCTTGTATTTTTCCTGCCTCATCCTAGAATCAGTCATTTTTCCTGGGAGTTCTGGCTCCTTGTATTAAAGAATGGTATTCAGAAAATAAAATCTGGTTGTAAGCGTGCTTGTTGCTACTAGGATATCACTTGTAGACTTTCTCTGGGGACAGACCTTTAGCTCTTCTAGGCCATGGAACAGGGTGTCTATATTTGTTTCTGTATCTATTCATCTGTATGGGTATCAAATAAATATAAGTTCATACTGATACCTCTTACTCTAACCTAGCACCACTAGAATGAACAGTTTATTCTAGTTCTCCTCTCTTGCTTATTTATAACTTCTTTTTCTGAAAGAAAAACCTTGCTCGTATTATCTGCTATTTCTTTATTATACATGTAAAGAGGTTTCAGATTTGCTCATGATGACTTCTTTCCACCTACTTCATAATATTTTTGGTTGTAAACTCATATTTTTTGAAGCATTGACGTTTTAGTTTGTTAGAGAAGATTTATATTTGATTCTGCTAGTCATTTAGAGGTTTTGGTACTTAGGTTTTAGCTTTTACAGTTTTTTACTGTGGGAAAATATACACAACATAAAATTTATTGTTTTAACTGTTTATAAATACACAAATGTAAATTGGCAAGTACATTGATAATATTGTGCAACTGTCACCACTATCCATTTCTAGAACTTTCTCATCATCCCAGCAAAAGCTCAGCACCCGTTAAAAAATAACTACATTTTCCTTTCCCTTCTGCCCCTGGAAACCTCTATTCTGCTTGCTCTCTGAATTTGCCTATTTTTAGATATAGAAATGGAATAAGGCAATATTTGTCCTTCTGTGTCTGGCGCGAATAAAATGAAAGTGAAAGTCGCTGTGTCTGACTCTTTGCGACCCCATGGACTTGTAGCCTGCCAGGCGTTCCCTTCTCCAGGGAATCTTCCCTAACCCAGGGATCGAACCCAGGTTTCCTGCATTGCAGCCGTATTCTTTACCAGTTGAGCTAACAGGGAAGCCCGTGAGTTAAAATGGGTAAAGCATTTTACTCCTGTTTTCAAGGTTCATCCGTGTTGTAGCATGTCAGAGTTTGTTTCTTTATAATTCAAAAAATAAGGCAAAAAATAATCCTTTGTGTGTGTATTTGTGAACATAGCACATTTTTTATCTGTTCATCTGCTGATGGACATTTGGGTTTTTTCCACCTTCTGACTTGTGTGAATAATGCTGCTGTGAACTTTGGTGTACAAGTTTCAGAGTCCATGCTGTCAGTTGCTTCTGGGTATATTTCTAGAAGTAGGATCGCTGATCATAGAATAGTTCTATGTTTAACTTTCTGAAGAACTGCCAAGCATTTTCCACAGTGGCTGCACCATTTTATATTCCCACAGGTAATGCCTAAGAATTCAGTTTCTCCACATCCTCACCAACACTTACTGTTTTCCATTAAAAAAATAGCCATCCTAACGAATGTGAAATAGTATCTCATTACACTTTTGATTTGCACTTCCTTAATATCTTTGTGATATTGTGCATCTTTTCCATTTTAATTAGGGGCTATGAGACTATTATAATTATGGACTCTTCTGGGCCATGTAGGTTATGAAAATTCTGGTCCCAAACCTGAGTAACTGAGCTCGTGTTGAGGTATTCCCTAAACATGAAGTGGAGGTACTCTTTGTTTTTGCATAAATGCATAGTCGCTCAGTCGTGTCCAATTCTTTATGACCCTTGGACTATAGCCCACCAGACTTCTCTGTCCATGGCCTTTCCCAGGGAAGAATACTGGAGTGGGTTGCCATTTTCTTCCTCTAGGAGATCTTCCTGACCCAGGGATCAAACACGTGTCTCCTGCATTGCTGGTGGATTCTTTACCAGCTGAACCATCAGGGAAGCCCTGTTTGTCTTTAGTTCAATCCTGGAACCCAGAACCAACAGCATATCATAATTATCCACCCCTCCCACCCATCTCTTTCTTGAGTAAGTCTCTTTTTTTTCTGCAGTAGTTCAGCCAGTGGGATTGTTGCCCTTCTGGTCTTCAGTCTGACCTTTCATCTTGCTGGGCCCCCCAGAAGTGATCTTCCCAAGCTCTAGGCCTCCGGTTTTTGTTATGTGGCTCCAAAACAATCGCCACCTTCAGAACTTCATTTATTTCTCAGGTTCCCACTTCTAGTTGTTTATGGCTTCAGGATATTTCAGACATGCATTTATATGATTTTAATCTATAGTTAAGCATGTTTGGTGTTCTGATTTGGAGAGGTTTTTTGAACATTGGTTTGTTTCTTTTCTGTTAAAATGCAGAGATGGTTGGCTGAGGTAGCAAAAAGGCTGGTAGTCTGGATTTAGTTCTCATTAATAAGGCAAGCAAATTAAGTTACTAATTTTTAGAACCAGTGATCAAATATGGAGATACAGGGTTGATTTTTATGTATTTCACACATATTCATGAGTTCCTGTCCACATTTTTGACAAGTGTATGAACAGATTTTAATGTATTCTTTTTCTCTTAGAGGCAGTAGGCAAAAGGCAAATAAATTAAAAGAAAATCTTGACTAAACAAAGAGTTTGGCAAATGCTCAATTTTATTTTATATTGAATAGCTCTATTAATGAATACTTATCTGAGTTTGTTTTTATTTCAGCTTTGGCTAGATCAGAATCTAAAAGAGATGGAGGTTTTAAAAATAATTGGAGCTTTGATCATGGAGAAGAAAGTGAAGGAGATACAGATAAAGAGTAAGAATTTTTTTTACCCCCTCAGATATTTTATAAGAATGAAACTTTATTAGAAAAAC
>SJYC01034902.1:0-18214 GCA_006408675.1 Madoqua kirkii
TTTTTTTTTTAACATTAGAATATGCCACCCTTCTTGAAGAATCTCTCAACATTGTTTGGTTTTTTACTTGGTAGTGTAGTCTGTAAGATCACTGCATAGCAAAGTATTTTGATATCTTTATCATCTGTTTCATTGCTTGATAGGGGCTTCCTTCATAGCTCAGTTGGCAATGCAACAGACCCTGGTTTGATTCCTGGGCCAACCCAAAGAAGATCTTCCTGAGAAGATCTGCTGGAGAAGGGATGAGTTCTATAGTACTGCTACTTGTTGCTATGTAGCAGTCCAGTGAACAGATGTACTATAGCTATACAGCTATTAGTGGATAAGCAGACGTTCTTCTCAGTCTAGGTTTTTAATTTGGGAGGTTTGGCTTGGCTGGTAAAGAATCCGCCTGCAATGCAGAAGACCTGGGTTCGATCCGTGGGTTGGGAAGATCCCCTGAAGAAGGGAAAGGCTACCCACTCCAGCATTCTGGCCTGGAGAATTCCATGGAGTCCATGGAGTTGCAAAGATTCAGACGCAACTGAGCCACTTTCACTTTTATTTTTCCTTGCAGATACCTTGCCCCCCTCCTTTTTTTAAATAAAGTATTTGCCTTGTTACATATTTTTGAGGATGTACATGTTGATACTTTAAAAATAAAACTTACACGACACTGTGTATCTTATCTCAGATCTGATATTCATCATCATCTATTTTAAAAATACATGTACAACAACATTGCAAATCAACTATATTTCAATTTTAAAACACTTAAAAAATATGTATGCCATCTCCTCTTTAACAGTTGGAAAATTCATATTGTGCCTTTTGCTCTCAGTTGAGGCCATAGGATCTTTGGTCGTCATTGCTGCATGCTGGGTCTCTAGTTGCAGCATGTGGACTCTTAGTTGCAGCATGTGGGACCTTGTTCCCTGACCACGGGTTAAACCCGGGCTCCCTGAGTTGTGTGGAGTCTTAGCCACTAGACCACCAGGGAAGTCCCTATATGTGTATTTTAACTTCATATATTTTTATGCAGTTGAAAATATTTTAATTACCCTGTCATACTTTATAGATATATATTTACTGAATAAAAAGATATATACATTTATTGAAACTTAATATTTAGTGATCTTGCTGCTGAAAGTTGTTAAATATTCACTTTTTACTGTATTAAATTATGTTTATAATTACTAATAAATGTGTAATTTATAGTTGTTAAACCTATTTAGTAGAGTTATATTGGAAATATATTTCTTAAAATGGATGGTGTTGCTATTTTCTTCCTTATTCATTTAGTTTATATATCCATAAATATTAATTGCTGTGCTGTAACTTCCAACAGTAATTTTATGTTTTTTTTAGATACGAGTGCTGAGAAATCTTGGTCATATAATAGATGGATATAGTGATAATTGCTATAGCATTTATCACTCAGTTCTTTCCTTTTGATTTAAATGGCAGAAATCACATAGCAGAAACTTCCTTGGTGGTCCAGTCTTTCCAATGCAGGGATTCCCGTTCAGTCCCCAGTTGGAAAGCTAAGACCCCACATAATATGGGACAGCTAACTAAGCCTGCGTGATGCAACAGAGAGCTTGTGTCATAACTACTGAGCCTGAGTGCTCCAGAGGCTGCCAGTTCCAGGATTCTACTGGAATCCTGTGCACTGCAGTGAAGAACCAGCACAGCCAAAAAAAAAGAAATCACATAGCAATGTAATGTAAGTTTGAAAACTTAACATAATTTGTAATCCAGTCTTTAGATTTGTTGTCTTTCTGAATTTAGGGGAAATATATTAAAAAGGCTTTATCAGGACTTAATGTGTAGCTAGTAGTTATACTTGTTACTTCCTTTTGTTTTAACTAGATGATCTCAGAAATAACTGAAAATACTGAAATCTTGCTCCTTATTAATTGGCCCTTGCCCATATGATTTGTAAAATATTTTGTTTTGGTATATTTTTTTAAATTTTAGAACTGCATATTTAGTTCATGTGATCTGTGGAAAATACTTCCACATCACTTACTTGACAAGGCCATCAGTTAAATCAGATATATTATTGATCTGTAATAAGTAGATTTTTTTTTCTGTTTTTATTTCAAATATACATGTTAATTTCCCTCCTCATGATGACATGGAATTTAGTAGAAAAATACAGCCTTGGTTTTGACCTGAATTTTTTACCTGGTTGTAATAAATGTGTGCAAATTTCAATTTTGGGGGTTGGGGAGAGGGCTTTCTTTTCATTGTTTTCACATGATTTTTTTCCCTTGGGGCAATGCTTTTCTTGATAATAACTAAAGTAAAGATATAAAGTCATTAAAAGAAAATTTTCATCACTTTGGTTTTTCCATTTTGCGTTATATTAAATAGTTATATTAAGAAAATCCTAAGTTGGTCCAGAATACTGTTTTTAACTATAGTTTCAATTTTAACAGAAATATATATAAAACAGGGAAAAATAGGAAACTCTACTATAGTGCCAAAAGAGGTTCCAGATACCAGTATTTACAAATGTTTTTTTCATGAGGTTTTTAGATTCTTAATACAGTAAGAATTATGTCTTTTGTAAAGTGGAAGAAGTTTACTGTGAAAGTGAAGATGGAAAGTGAAGATGGGAAAGGAGATGTTACATGATGCCTTTTCTACAGATGCGTTTTAGATCAATTTTAAGAAAGTAAAGTGGTTGTTCAGTCACTAAGTCGTGTCCAAACTTTTTTGCCACCCTGTGGACTGCAGCATGCCTGGCTTCCCTGCCCTTCACTGTCTCCTGGAGTTTACTCAAATTCATTGAGTGGGTGACGCCATCTGACCATCTTATCCTCTGTTGCCCCCTTTGCCTTCAATCTTACCTAGCATCAGGGTCTTTTCCAGAGAGTCAGTTCTTTGCATCAGGTGGCCAAAATATTGGAGTGTTAGCTTCAGCATCAGTCCTTCCAGTGAATATTCAGGACTGATTTCCTTTAGGATTGACTGGTTTGATCTTGCTGTCCAGGGGATTCTCAAGAGTCTTCTGCAGCACCACAGTTAAAAAGCAGCAGTTCTTTGACGCTCAGCTGCGTTTATGGTCCAAGTCTCACTACTGGAAAAAACATAACTTTGACTGTACGGACCTTTGTTGGCAAAATGATATCTCTGCTTTTTAATATACTCTCTGGGTTTGCATTGCTTTCCTTCCAAGGAGCAAGCATCTTTTAATTTCATAGCTGCAGTTACCATCTGCAGTTATTTTGGAGCCCAAAAAAATAAAGTCTGTCACTGTTTCCACTTTTTCTCCTTCTATTTTCCATGAAATGATGGGATTGGGTGCCATGATCTTCGTTTTTTGAATGTGCTAGGTTTTTCACTCTTCACTTTCATCAAGAGACTCTTTAGTTCTTCTCTTTCTGCCATAAGGGTGATGTCCTCTGCATATCTAGGGTTATTGATATTCCTTCCAGCAATCTTGATTTTAGCTTGTGCTTCATCCAGTCCAGCATTTCACATGATATGCTCTGCATATAAGTTAAATAAGCAAGATGACAACATACAGCCTTGTCGTACTCCTTTCCAAATTTGAAACCAGTCCATTATTCCATGTCCAGTTCTAACTGTTGCTTCTTGATCTGCATACAGGTTTCTCAAGAGACAGATAAGGTAGTCTGGTACTCCCATCTTTTTGAGAATTTGCCAGTTTGTTTGACACAGAGTCAAAGGCTTTAGTGTTAAAGTTAGTGAAGCAGAAGTAGATGTTTTTCTTTCTCTGTGCGTCAATGGATGTTGGCAGTTTAATGTCTGGTTTCTCTGCCATTGCAACCCATCTTGTAGAATTTCTCAGTTCATGTACTGCTGAAGCCTTGCTTGAAGGATTTGAGCATTAACCTTGCTAGTATGTGAAATGAGTGCAGTTGTACAGTAGGAGATGATTTTCTTAAAATGATCCATACCTGTTGGTCCCTTAGAAAGTCTTTGTGTAAAAGAAAGTCTCTTTAATAGTATGGGTAATATATAGGTCCTTTTGGGTCATTAATTTAAACTAATGTAGCCGCTTTACTGTATTTGAAAATGAGTGTAGAATTAGGAGAAAGCCTTTAGTTTGGTTCAAAGTGTTTTAGTATTCTTCCACTTCTCTTTCACAGAATAATCTCTTTGCCTTTGGGTTCCTGCAGTTTCATTTTGCCTCTTTATATAAAGGATGCATATTTTTTATTAATTCTGAAAAAATTTTGGTCATTATCTAGATATTGCCTTTCCTCATTTTTTCTGGAACTAATTTTACTAGGTATTATTAGACCATCTTTTTTTTTTTATGCCCTTTAATGTATATTTTATGTGTAAAAGAAAAAAGATAAAGGGCCAAAAAAAAAAAAAATCATTCCTGTACCATATTCTATATAGTTTCCTCAGCTGTGTCTTCCAGTTCACTTTTATCTTCAGCCATACCTAATTTGCTGTTTAGTCATTCATTTTTCTTTTTTAAAAAACAATTCAAATATAATTTGTAGAACTATTGGTTCTCTTTTAAAATTTTATGTTTTTCATAGTATCTTATTCTTTCTGCACTATTTGTTTCCATTTCAAGTTTAAGAATTTCAGAACCTTTAACATACATTTTAATGTCTCTAGTCATTTAATAGATTCCTTTATGCTGTCTTATTTTCTGAAATTCTTAGATGCTAAATTTCCTGAATACTTTTTTTTTTTTAATTGTTGTGATGTGCAGTAAGCTTGGGTGGAAGATACACATGTTGGTAAGTTTTGCACATTTAGCAGTCCCAATGAAATAATCATGTAGCAAAATATGTTTTGTTTTTAACAGTGTTCTAGATGATGGAAAGCAAAACAGACAAGTTTCTTATTCCAGTGGAGCTTATATTCTGGTAACTGGCTGCTTATTAGTTATTAATGATTAATGTTAAAAAACAAGATTAGCAGACCACGACTCACAAGCCAAATCTGGCCCACAGCCTATGGTCTGTGAATTAGAGTGTGTGTGTACGTGTTCAGTTGGTCAGTCGCGTCTCACTCTTTGCGACCCCATTGACCGTAACTTGTCAGAATCTTCTGTCCGTGGAATTTCCCAGATAAGAGTGCTGGTGTGGGTTGCCGTTTCCTCCTCTAGGGGATCTTCCTGAACCAGGGATCAAACCTGGGTCTCCCACATTGCAGACAGATTCTTTACCACTGAGCCATCAGTGAAGCCCATATTAAAGTAGTTAGAATATAAAATTTTAGGTCTGCATATAACTATAGGATGGTTGTGAGAATTCTGAGACTTTGTAATCCACCTAGGGCTTTCCTATGGACTCTTTGCAACCTGTGAACCGTAGTCTGCTAGCCTCCTCTGTCCATGGGATTCTTTAGGCAAAAATACTGGAGTGGGTTGCCATACTCTCCTCCAGGGGATCTTGCAGACCCAGGAATCAAACCCATGTCTCTTACCATCTCTGCATTGGCAAGTGAGTTCTTTGCTACTAGTGCCACCTGGCAACTGAGGGTTAGAGGGGAAGGAAAATTAAAGTTTTGGGGGGCCCTTTAGACTGAATTGGGGCTTCTTGCATAGCTCAGTTGGTAAAGAATCTTCCTGCAATGCATGAGACCCTGATTTGATTCCTGGCTCGGGAAGATCCCCTGAAGAAGGGCTAGACTACCCACTCCATGGGTTGCAGAGTTACACAGGACTGAGCAACTTTCACTTTCACTTTTAGACTGAATAATCAGTTCAGTTCAGTCACTCAGTCCTGTCAGACTCTTTGTGATCCCATAAATCGCAGCACGCTAGGCCTCCCTGTCCATCACCAACTCCCGGAGTTCACTCAGACTCACGTCCACTGAGCCCGTGATGCCATCCAGCCATCTCATAGTTATTTCTCCTCTGATCTCCAGTAGCATATTGGGCACCTAATGACCTGGGAGTTACTCTTTTGATATCCTATCATATTGCCTTTTCATACGTTCATGGGGTTCTCAAGGCAGGAATACTGAAGTGGCTTGCCATTCCTTCTCCTGTGGACCATGTTCTGTAGTAGTACTGTAATCCATGAGATGGCCATAAATGGCTCGAACTTTACTTGTTTACACCTTTTCTCCCAATAATTTGATGTAGATTACCAAGAATACAAGTAAAATGAAAGAAAATAAAAAATATTTATTACATAAAGAAAAGTAGATGTGCCATGCATCTGAAATAATTTGTATGTTGTATTTTAATTCAACAGATATCTCTAAATTTTCTGGCAGCTTTAATTGTGTACTGTAGGTTTGTAACTGTGTGAGAAGAGAATCTTTTACAAATTTACACCCTGTGATTCTGCTATGGGGTGACATTGCCCCTACCCCCACCCCCTGCAAGCTACTTTCTAAGTGTAACAGATAGTAAGGGCCCTTTCCTAAGGCAATTTAACAATACACTAAATTTTTTTCATGAGTTATCTGCAAAACTGAAAGTACTATTTGTCTTATTTCTGACTGTATATATAGCTTTTGATAGTAACCTATTGGTAGCAGAATTGGGAAATTTAAGAATTTGTCTTATGCAAATCTTGCTTTAATAATGAACTTTGAGTTGTCTATTGCTGTGCCTAAATATTTTCTTAAAAAGGAAATATGAAAATGTTTTAGCACTTAGTCAAGAAATATGGTTGAATTTCCTGAGTTAAGTGCCTGTATATTGAGTAAGATAATTTTTTATCTTAGGATTAGCTTTCTACATTTATTAACATATAAAGAAATTTTTATTCCTTTGATTTTGAGATGTTATGATTTTGAGTGTTATCTTGGAATAACATAGTTTGGGTTTGTCTCTTCTGGTTAAGAGTTAATATCTGTAATTATATTTCCATAATTTATAGTATTTATATTTCTGCAAAATGAAGTGAAGTGAAAGTTGCTTAGTCGTGTCTGACTCTTTGTGACCCCATGGACTATAGGCTGCTAGGCTCCTCTGTCCATGGATTCTCCAGGTAACAATACTGGAGTGGGTAGCCATTCCCTTCTCCAGGGAATCTTCCCGACCCAGGAATCAAACCCAGGTCTCCTGCATTGCAGGCAAATTCTTTACCATCTGAGTCACTAGGGAAGCCCACATTTCTGCAAGTAACACTATAAACAATTCTTTATATGCAGTGTGGTATGGGAAAGCATAGTGTTTGTTGTCAGGTCAATACTTTGTTCAGATCCATTTAACTAGTTTAGACAAGTTACTTTGCTTTCTAAGCTCAGTGATCTTTAATAACCTAGGAACAGAGTTCCCATAAAGTTCACATGATACATGGTGAAGAGATTTTGTTGGAGAAAGAGAACTGGGAAATTTGAGCATATTAATCCTGTCATTCAGTTCAGTAGTTGAGTCAAGTAATTTGCCTGATGTTTTAGGTGTAGCTTCTGAATCCAGGTCTGAAGAACTACTGAAATGTATAAAATATGCAGATGAAGTGAGATATTGAGTATATAGTAATTATAATGCCTCTGTGTGTGTGTGTGTGTGTGTGTGTGCTCAGTTCTGTCTGTCTCTTTGAGATCCTGTGGGCTGTAGCTCAGAAGGTTCCTCTGTCCGTGGGGTTATCCCAGGAAGAATACTAGAGTGGGTTGCCATTTCCCTCTCCAAGGGATCTTCCTGAACCCAGGGATCGAACCCACATCTCCTCAGTCTCCTGCATTGGCAGCAGATTATTTACCACTGAGCCACCACCTCAGAAGCCAAATGCCACAAGCAGTCATTTATTTTTTGTAATTATCTGTATATGGAGGGGTGAAATTAAATGGCTAGTCTATAATGGAAATGTCTCAGAAGTTTTTTGGCCTGTGTACACTGCTGTGTTTGTTTATTTTTGGCTGTGCTGGGTCTTCACTGCTGCCCAGGGCCTTTCTCTAGTTGCGGTGAGTGAGGGCCACTCTTCATTGAGGTGCACAGGCTTGTCACTGCAGTGACTTCTCCAATTGCCGAGCACAGCCTCTAGGCACATGGATACGGTAGTTGCAGCACATAGACTTAGTAGTTGACACTACTCTAGGGCCTGCAGGCTTCAGCATTTGTGGCTCAGAGGCTCATTAGCTGTGTAGTCCCCTTTTCAGCAGTATCTGTGAAACCCGGGGACTTGTTAGAAATGCATATTCTCTGGCTCATCCCAAACCTACTGAATCAGAATAAACTGTAAGGGTTGGACACAGCAGTTTGTTTTAACAAACCATCCAGGTAATTCATCTAGATTTACTCTAAAATCTAAACTTGAACTGGAGATTGAGATGAATGGAAGCTGGATTTATAGTTGTAATTCACCCTTGCTGTTACTGCTGCTAAGTCGCTTCAGTTGTGTCCAACTCTGTGAGACCCCATAGACGACAGCCCACCAGGCTCCCCCGTCCCTGGGATTCTCCAGGCAAGAACACTGGAGTGGGTTGCCATTTCCTTCTCCATTACATGAAAGTGAAAAGTGAAAGTGAAGTCACTCAGTCGTGTCCGACTCTTCGCGACCCCATGGACTGCAGCCCAGCAGGCTCCTCCATCCATGGGATTTTCCAGGCGAGAGTACTGGAGTGGGGTGCCATTGCTTTCTCCAAATTCACCCTTAATTCACCGTTATTCATATATCCTCATTCAGATTTTGAGGTGTTTTAAGAAGCAGACCATACTTAGTGGATGTTGAACTCTACTTTTGTCTCCCCAGCTCTTGACTCTGCTGGGTGTTCAGCTTAGCTTCTCAGCCTCTCATCTTCTTCTGCAGCTCCAGAAGTTGTATTTTCTGGAGACAGCAGGTGTCTTGGGAAAATATGAGTCTGGGCTTAGATCTCTGAGTTTCTTTTCAGTTCAGTTCAGTCACTCAGTTGTGTCCGGCTCTTTGCAGCCCAATGAACCACTGCATGCCAGGGCCCCTGTCTATTACCAACTCTCAGAATTCACTCAAACCCATGTCCATTGAGTCGGTGATACCATCTAACCATCTCATCCTCTGTCATCCCCTTCTCCTCCTGCCCTCAATATTTCCCAGCATCAGGGTCTTTTCAAATGAGTCATTTCTTCGCATGATGTGGCCAGAGTATTCAAGTTACAACTTCAACATCAGTCCCTCCAATGAATACCCAGGACTGATCTCCTTTAGGATGGACTAGTTGGATCTCCTTGCAGTCTAAGGGACTCTAAAAAGTCTTCTCCAACACCACAGTTCAAAAGCTGTCACTTAATTCTTCACTGCTTTGGTATCCCCCAGGTGCTTCAAACAGTTTCTTTTTTAAAAAATTTCTATTTTGTCCAGCTTTTCTAGTTTTCAGAGAGTAGAGGGAAGATTTAGCCACTTGCCTTGTCTGTCACCATCATAAATGAAGGGGTCCAAAGTACATGACTGTGAAAGACTAAGAAGTAAGAAGCTGTCTAAAGGAGGAGAAAGTGTTAAGCAGTGTGTTTAAAATAGATCTTTCGGGCTTTTTGTAATATACATATGCCTGCAAACAAAAACAGTCCTGGTGCAATGAACTCCTCACAAAAAGACTTTTTTCGTGGAAAACTTATTTTTTTTTTAGGGAATTTTTAGGTTTCTATGGAAATAATCGATTGGTGAAGAGGTTATCTTCTTATGACTATTTTCTTGTAAAAAAAAGTAAAATTTAAAATACTAGACTGCTGTTTCAGAAACAATATAAAAGTAGATAAGAGTGATTTTTTAAATGTTTTGGGCAAGCTAGTACTAAGAACTTGGGACTTTTTTCTTAACTGCAAAGTGATGGTTATTGGTATATTTATATTAATATTTTCAAGTATTAAGATTTGCAGACTTTATCTCAGTTTCTGTGTTTATATAGAAACTTTGATGCTAAAGCCATAGTCCTTTGTACAGTGACAACTTAACTGCTGTCCTGTCCTACAGGTGCATCGGGGCCTGTTACGCAGGGGAAATGTTTATATTTTACTTTCAAGAAAGAGCTGTCTTAAGATGCTCCACTCTCATACCTTTTGTTTTTCTCATAATTTTCTCAAATATCTTTGGTGATGCTGAAATGAACAGGAAATAATATGATAAATACCCATCTTCCTACATATTTGTGTTGTGCTTAAGGGAAAAAGTATTGTAGTTGAAATACTCTTAAGTCTGTGCCACTGCCACCCCTTTCCCCCATTTCCAATAGCTGGTATATTTTTACTACTTTTTTGAATAAATGGATTTTCAAATATTTGTTGATAAATTATCTTATTTTGTCATTTACTGACTCTAACATCTATGGATCTTTTTACAGTTAAATCGTCAATCTGAAATTGTTGCTACTAGTTCTGTTGATCCTTGGAAGACATGTGCAAGACGAAACAAGACCGAAAGTTTAAAACCTTTGAAAGGCAATGCAGTTGGACTTAACATGTTGAGCAACAATAGGAATTGAGGTATAGGCATTTTACTGTACACCCCTACAGAAAAGATAAACGGTTTGACACCAGAAACTAATTGGCCACGTTTGGTCAACTGGCCCAACCTGTACCTTTTGTTTTCAGTTTGTCAGTGGAGCCAAGAGGTAGAATGGCCCTAATGGGTGACTTCTTTGCTTTGAATTTTGGGAATATGATGGATTGCAGTGATTTCTTGGTTTGGAATAAAAATACTGAAAGGAAAATTTTGGTACACAAGGATTTCATAAAATGAACTTGCTTTCAAACAGCAAAATCTTGGTCATAAAATTAAAAGTCATGTCTCCATTGGGAAATACTTACCAGGATTATCTCAGTGTTGTTGTTGTCCGTCACTAAGTTGTGTCTAACGCTTACAGATTACCACGCTTCCCTGTCCTTCACCATCTCCTGGAGTTTGATCACACTTATATCCATTGAGTCAGTGATGCCATCCATTCATCTCATCCTCTGTTGCCCCCTTTTCCTCCTGCCTTCAGTCTTTCCCAGCATCAGGGTCTTTTCCAGTGAGTTGGCTCCTTGCATCAAGTGGCCAAAGTATTGGAGCTTCAGCTTCAGCATCAGTCCTTCCAGTGAATTTTCAGAGTTGATTTCCTTTAGGATTGACTGGTTTGATCTCCTTGCTATCCAAGGGACTCTTATTTATACTTCCTTATTTTCCCTTGTATTTGGAAGGATTCCATATATAAAACAGGTAAATTCCATTTTGGTTTTGAAGAATGCAAATATTTTTTCCCAAATAGTTACCTATTAATTCTGCTTGTACAGTCTTTCATTGACCTGAAAGCTTTTATCTTCATATTAATAAATCAGCTTTTACCTTCTGATTCATGCTATTTGGATCTTCTAAAAAAAATAACTCCTCACTCTTAAGTCATAAAGATACTTAAGTATACATAAAGATCAGTCAGTTCAGTCACTCTGTCGTGTCCGACTTTTTGTGACCCCATGGACTACAGCATGCCAGGCCTCCCTGTTCATCTCCAACTCCCGGAGTTTACTCAAACTTATGTCCATTGAGTCAGTGATGCCATCCAACCATCTCAATCTCTATCATCCCCTTTTCCTCCCACCTTCAATCTTTCCCAACATCAGGGTCTTTTCCAATGAGTCAGTTCTTTGCATCAGGTGGCCAAAGTATTGGAGTGTCAACTTCAGCATCAGTCCTTCCAATGAATATTCAGGACTGATTTCCTTTAGGATGGACTGGTTGGATCTCCTTGCAGTCCAAGGGACTCTCAAGGGTCTTCTCCAACACCACAGTTCAAAAGCGTCAATTCTTCAGTGCTCAGCCTTCTTTATGGTCCAACTCTCACATCCATACATGACTACTGGGAAAACCATAGCTTTGACTATATGAAGCTTTGCCAGTGACGTGACATCTCTGCTTTTTAATATGCTGTCTAAATTTGCCATAGCTTTTCTTCCAAGGAGCAAGCATCTTTTAATTTCATGGCTAGTGTCACCATCCACAGTGATTTTGTAACCCAAGAAAATAAAGTCTGGGCTGTTTCCTTTTCTTCCTCCATCTATTTGCCATGAAGTGATGGGAGCAGATGGCCATAATTTTAATTTTCTGAATGTTGAGTTTTAAGCCAGCTTCTCACCCCCCTCTTTGACTTTCATCAAGAGTCCCTTTCATTCCTCTTTGCTTTCTGCCATTAGGGTGGTATCTGAGATTATTGATATTTCTCCCAGCAATGTTGATTCAACTTGTGCTTTCATCCAGCTCAGCATTTTGCTTGATGGACTCTGCATTTACGTTAAATAAGCAGGGTGACAATACACAGCCTTGACATATTCCTTTGCCAATTTTGAACCAGTCCTTTGTTCCATGTCTGGTTCTATTCGTTGTTCCTTGACTTGCATACAGGTTTTTCAGGAGGTAGATAAGGTGGTCTGGTATTCCCATCTCTTGACGAATTTTCCACAGTTTGTTGTGATCCACACAGTCAAAGCTTTAGAGTAGTCAGTGAAGCAGAAGTAGGTGTTTTTCTGAAATTCTCTTGCTTTTTCTGTGATCCAGCAGTTGTTGGCAGTTTGTGATCTCTGGTTCCTCTGCCTTTTCTATATCCAGCTTATACGTCTGGAAGTTCTTGGTTCACGTACTGTTGAAGCCTAGCTTGAAGGATTTTTAGCCTTACCTTGCTAGTGTGTGAAATGAGTGCAGTTGTATGGTAGTTTGAACATTCTTTGGTATTGCCCTTCTTTGGGATTGGAATAAAACTGACCTCCCGTCCTGCAGCCACTGCTCAGTTTTCCAAATTTGCTGGCATGTTGAGTGCAGCACGTTCATAGCATCATCTTTTAGGATTTGAAATAGCTCAACTGGAATTCTGTTGTCTCCACTAGGTTTGTTCTTAGTAACGCTTCCTAAGGCTCACTTGACTTTTACACTCCTGGATGTCTGGCTCTAGGGGAGTGATCACACCATTGTGCTTATCTTTGTTATTAAGACCTTTTTTGTACAGTTCTTCTGTGTATTGTTGCCATGTCTTCTTAATCTCTTCTGCTTCTATTAGATCCTTACCGTTTCTGTCCTTTATTGAGCCCATCTTTGCATGAACTGTTCCTTTGGTATCTAATTTTCTTTAAAACATCTCTAGTCTTTCTCATTCTATTGTTTTCTTCTGTTTCTTTGCATTGTTCACTTAAGAAGGCTTTCTTATCTCTCAAACTCTGCATTCAATTGGGTATATCTTTTCCTTCATTTTTTGCCTTTTTCTTCTCCTTTCTCATGTATTTGCATGGCCTCCTCAGAAAACCATCTTGTCTTGTATTTCTTTTTTGTGGGCATGGTTTTGGTTGCCACAGTGTTATTAACCTCTGTCCATAGTTCTTAAGGTCCTCTATCAGATCTAATCTGTTGAATCTGTTACTTCCACTGTGTAATCGTAAGGGATTTGACTTAGATCATACCTGAATCACCTAGTGGTTTTCTCTATCTACTTTCTTTAAGTCTGAACTTTGCAATAAAGGAGTGCATGATCGGAGCCACAGTGAGCTCCAGATCTTGTTTTTGCTGACTATTATATAGAGTTTTTCCATCTTCGGCTACAAAGAATAAAATCAGTCTGATTTCGGTATTGACCATCTGGTGATGTCCATGTGTAGAGTCTTCTTGTGTTGTTTGAAAAGTATGTTTGCTATAACCAGTGAGTTCTCTTGGCAAATTCTCAGTGAGGGACTCCTTTTATTTCTTTTTTTTTTTTCCTTAAGATTTCATATTCCACTTTTCATCTAGATATCATTCATCTTTCCTAGTTGTCATAGTGAACCACTGTTACTGATATGATTAGTCTATTGCATATCCCAGAAATAGGATTGAAATCACTGTTTTATTTTTACTTCCTCAGTTTATAGTCAGTTGAGAAACATAAAGACTTACTGGATTGGAAACATTTTGGAGACAAATTCAGAAAGTGGAAACTATTGGAAAACTTAACGTGGGCAGTGGGTTTTTGTATGAAAAAGTTCTTATAAATGATTAAGTTTTTTGTGAGTGTCCTCAGATTTTAAAGGATGTATTTTTTTTATGTATATATAATTTTCCCCTGTTTACTTTATTCTTTGTTTCTTGACTCTGCAGTGAAAATACACAAAACACAGCATTATGCTCTGGAACTGTAAGACGTTTTCCTCATGCTAATGCACAGATAGCAGTAGTAAAAACAGCAGCCCAAAGGTAAGGATTCTAATTACCGTTGTTTAGTATATAGTCCATGAGGTGTATTTTGGAGACAAATTCAGAAAGTGGAAACTATTGGAAAACTTAACGTGGGCAGTGGGTTTATGTATGAAAAAGTTCTTATAAATGATTAAGTTTTTTGTGAGTGTCCTCAGATTTTAAAGGATGTATTTTTTTTATGTATATATAATTTTCCCCTGTTTACTTTATTCTTTGTTTCTTGACTCTGCAGTGAAAATACACAAAACACAGCATTATGCTCTGGAACTGTAAGACGTTTTCCTCATGCTAATGCACAGATAGCAGTAGTAAAAACAGCAGCCCAAAGGTAAGGATTCTAATTACCGTTGTTTAGTATATAGTCCATGAGGTGGCTAAGAGTTGGACACGACTGAGCGACTTCACTTTGACTTTTCACTTTCATACATTGGAGAAGGCAGTGGCAACCCACTCTAGTGTTCTTGCCTGGAGAATCCCAGGGAGAGGGAGCCTGGTGGGCTGCCTGTCTATGGGGTCGCACAGAGTCGGACACGACTGAAGCAACTTAGCAGCAGCAGCAGTATGTACTTATCATCCTCTTTAGTAAGAGATGGTCACTGCCTTTTTTTTTTTTAAGGAACCTTTTTTTCTAAATTTCTAGAACTTCACTGTTTCTGTTGTCTCTAAAGAGATACTCATGTTTCTGATATAATTCATGCCCTACAATTTTATTATTTTATATCTACTTCTAAATAAATCGCAGTCTGTAAATAGAGATATTCTAAGTAAAAGCCATTCTGTTGGGTTATATTCCTATTAAATTAAGCTGATTTTTACATTTAACAGAGAAGTCTTCAGCTGGTAGTTTAGTTCTGATGAGTAAAACTATAGTTATTACTTTACTTGCTTTGTAAGGTTTATAGGATTTCATAGTATCAAAGTAAATCACACTGTTAGTTTTAAATGAGACATTTCTGTGTTTTCATAACTATGAATGTTCTCATTGATCAAGAAAGTACTACTTGAATCTTGAAATAGTGCAAGGGATAGTGTGGTAGTTGATGTTTTAAAATGCTTTTGAGATTTTTCATAACCATTTTTGGATGGTGATGAAGTTTCAGTAGAATTTCACTTCTTAGTCAGTTTCAGCTGACAAAAAAATTTTTAGGTTCCAACAATTACAAAATAATTTATCTCTTTATTTCTTGCATTTTGAATAGTTGCATTAAACCTTAATAGCTAGTAAAACTTAAAGGTTTTTTAAAATATGTGCTAAATATTCATTTAAAATATTTACTAGATGTTTTTCTTCAGTTTTTAGACTCCTGATCTAGGCTGCTCTTCATTGAGAAAATGTGTCCTGACTCTTACCCTTGCTGTATTTGCTATAACATACAGTTTCAACTTAAAAACCTTAAAATTTTCTCATACTTTAGCACAATAAGAAAGTCTTTTCTTTGCCGAAATATTTTTCATAGTTTTAATGTAAGATGTTTAAGAAATTCAGCTAAAAAAATGGACAAATTACTATACATACCAAAAAAATGACTTGCCGTACACATTAAGCTCTGTGGCCTACACTTAGCACAACATGAGAAGAAACAATAAAAGGAAAAAAAATTGAGGGGAAGGAAGAAGTTTAGAAGGATAGACACATTGTTTCTCATATACTGATCACACTGATATAATTATTCATCACTGTGAAAAATCTACTTTCTATTCTGAAAATGAGGTGTAAATTGAAATACTAATTTATAATCAAGTGATATGTTCTACAACCAAAATTATTACTGGTTTTGAAGTTATCTATTAGTTTAGAACTATTTACACTATGCCTTATTCTCCCCATTTTGCTTTTCTTCATTGGTAATGTTAAAATTGATTTCAATTTGGGAATTGCCTTGTTTTTTTTTTAACTTCTATATCATGGCACCTCTTATACCTTGCCAGTATAAGGTATACATGACCTTCCACATTACACCTCTGTATAAAAAATTAATTTCTATTAATAGGAGTGGTATTTATTAGTAAAATAATGTTTCTTAGAAAAATAAAAAACCTGAGTTGTGTTTAAAAAACAATCCTGAGTGAAAATACAAGTGAAGGACAAATAGGGGCATTAAGGAAGATTGTGAGGTGTCCTGTCTACAGGACAGATTCTCCTTATGTTTGTCTCTCATGGAATAAATATTTCTTAGTGCTACTGCAGTATGACTGTCATTAAAAAGATTTTGACTTGCAAACACCAGTCATTGAGAGTTTTCCCAATTTCCTTCCTTCAAAAGTTTTGAGCGATTTTATGCGACATACCTGTGGGCTCAGTGGGTAAAGAATCCACCTGCATGCAGTGCAGGAGACACAGGGGATGCAGGTTCATTCCCTGGGTTGGGAAGATCCCCTGGAGGAGAAAATGGCAACCCACTCCAGTATTCTTGCCTGGAAAATCCCATGGGCAGAGGAGCCTGGTGGGCTAGAGTCCAAAGGGTTGCAAAGAGTGGAGTACGATTAAGCATGCAGGATGCTACATACATGTACCTACACACACAGGTACAGAGCAGTCAAAGGTGAGTACGACAGCTTTTTCCTCGAAACTCCAGTTTGGTTAGGGTAGTAGACAGAGTAACAAGCAAGCAAATGTTTACCTAGTGAGTACAGTGTAGCAATATGCAAAGTGTGTGTAGTACTATTTATAGCAGTGAAAAACTCACAAAGGAAGTATTAAAGAAGCTTTTGAGTGTTTTAGCTATAAGAGAACACTCCATGGGGTAGGAACCACATCTTCAATGGACATGAAAAAAACCTTCACCCAAGATGACAGCTAGCAAACTTTTGGTTTTAATTAGTGTAATGTTGACATAGTTGTCAGGCCTCAGATGTGTAAAAGCACACTGGCTTTTATGGTTTCACCTAATTTTTCTTATTTTCTCACCTCTGCATTTGAAATTAAAGACAGTATCACTGCTTGTTAATTCACACACATAATTAATATCTCCTGGGGTGAGTGGTGTACCTTGTCTTTTAAGTAAATCAGACCTGCATTTTGAATAATTTTTAAGATATTGAAATAAGTACATCATACCTTTTTAATCTAAAAGAAAGGAGTGTTAAGATATCAGATCAGATTAACTACTATTTGGAGGATAATATGGGTGCAATCTGGTTTCTTACTGCTATTCCAAATGTTAATTCATATTTAAAAGGTAGGTTGTTTATATACTAATAGTGATGGAGATAGTATAGAAAAAAATGAAATGTAGAAAATTAAAAATCTTTATAACTGTACCATCTCTACTCCTAACTTTAACCAGACTTGGAAAAAGAGCTTATTTATTGGTTTATGTTTTGTTTACATTTTCGCCTTTTTTTCTTTTTTTTTTTTAAGGCTAGATAGACTTTAAAGGACTCTAGCGGAACATGAATGTTTACAAAAGCATATATAATTCATAAAATGGGAAAATGTGCTCCTGGAATAAGCAAGATTTCAGTATTAATGAAAAGTACCCCTTTGACCAAATGGAAGTCCAAAATCAAGTCATAGATACCAGAATCAATCAGCTTGTTTTCTTTTTAAATTTTAAGAGCAGAAGTAGTCCAAAGGAACATTAAAGCAACAGTTTTATGAAGTCTTACATTACCAATAATGGCTTCCTGTCTCATTTTTTAAAAGCTTTATTGCTTCTTTCATTCTTTCTTTCTCTCTCTCTTTCTTTCAATATATAAGCTCTTCTACGGCAGGGCTCGATAATAAACACATGTTAGGGTGAGGAGTATTGGAAAACTACCATAACTCTTGTTAAATATCATAGAAAATGCATTTTTTTCAAGCGTAAGAGGCGTGAACACGAATGTATATATTTTGGGGTTTTGTTTTCTTCCTAACAGCTTTGGTTTATTGGAAAGAACCAAGCCCATTTCTACTGTGTCTTCTACCTCTTTCTTTTACTGTCTGTGGTACTGAACTCTTCACAACAGTGAGAACTCTGTGCACAACAGTATAGAGTAGGAAATGACTAGATTAGGTATTAATGCCTAAGTTTTGGTTTTCATTTTACTTTTCCTAAAAATGCAACACCAAAGAAATAAATACATAAGGACAGAAAGATTGAGCTTTTATGTTTATATTTTGTTTCACTTTAGTAGGTTTATGACAGATAATTTTCCTTCATTTTTCTGTCATTTGTCCAATATAAATT